>MJUT01033013.1:700832-716674 GCA_002080005.1 Gigantidas platifrons
GTGTCTGGCATTCCTCTATTTGCCAAATAAACTTGACAACCATATGTAGTCTGTCTGGCATTCCTCTATTTGCCAAATAAACTTGACAACCATATGTAGTGTGTCTGGCATTCCTCTATTTGCCAAATAAACTTGACAACCATATGTAGTGTGTCTGGCATTCCTCTATTTGCCAAATAAACTTGACAACAGTATGTAGTGTCTGGTATTCCTCTATTTGCCAAATAAACTTGAGAACAGTATATAGTGTGTCTGGTATTCCTCTATTTGGCAAATAAACTTGACAGCAGTATGTAGAGCATATTTAATTATCTTATTAAATGATGCATCAATGGTGTATTGGTTAACATGCCTGCCTCTAGTGTGTTAGATTGTGAAGAATATATAATTGGTATTTGTTGCTTCTGTTAAGCATGCAGTATTAAGGAGTAAGAGCAAAGACTGGCTGGCTTGGAATCAAGAGTGGAGTGACATGTATACCCACAGACTATAGTTTTAGTGATCTAGCACTATAAAAATCCAACTTGGCATGTTGATCTATTACGTGGACATCATGTTCTCGCCATGATATAACTGAATCAAGGGCTACGCAGAGCAAATAAGACCACAGGATGTTGACAAGGAAAAGTTGAACAAGTGCATATTAAAAGTGTGTGGACACTTGTGTTTTGTTTGACACAATAATATGCTGGACCCATTGTAATTTGGACATTTGTCTTGTTTTACTATTTCAAGTGTTAAATACATGTATGCCTTCCAAATATGCAAACATTACATAATTTGGGCCCCGTTCCAAAATAAAATGTTTATGTTCTATTAATAACCTAATTTTCAAAATAATTTTGATGACAGTATATATTGTATAGCATTCCTCTATCTGAAAGATTAATTGATAGCAATATGTTGTGGGTCTTTCATTCCTATATTTGGAAGATTAATTTGATGGCAATATGTTGTGGGTCTTTCATTCCTATATTTGAAAGATTAATTTGATGGCAATATGTTGTGGGTCTTTCATTCCTATATTTTCAAAATAAAGTCGATGGCAGCATGCAGTTTGTCGGATATCCTCTATTTTCAAGATAAACTTGATGGCAGTAGATAGGGTATCGGACATTCCACGATCTTAAATCAATTTGGTGGCTGTGTGCACTTATCTGGAATTCATCATTCACATTCCCTTCATTCCTCTATTTCATTAAAATTTCTCGCCAATAGGTTCTTGATTACATCAAAACACTTTCCACTTTCCAAAAAGACACATTCATATAAAGTGCAATTATATTGTTTCATGAATCATGTGTAAGTTATAAATAGGTCAGGCAGTTCATGAACTTTTTAAACAGTGAAATGAAGCAAAGGTCAAGTAGCACAAGCTTGGCTGACATGTACACATCATGATCGATGTGTGACCCAAGTAGGGTGAGCCTAGGTTGTATAGTAATGAGGAAACGGACTGGAAAAGCAATACCTATGTCTCACCTTCAACAACTATAATGGCAGACGAAACAAAAAACTGAAATTGCAGCAATTTTATTATATATATAACCACTCTCTTACATCCAAAGTAAATCTTTACTGAATAATATTATTATACAAATTTATCACATCAAAATAACATTGCAGCATCATTTATAAATACAATTAAATATATATCTTTGGATCTGTCATAAGCACAAATCATTTAAAATGATTACATCATATCACGGAAATTATTGTTGACTTTTCTTTTTTTTAGCAAGACTGAAATAATATTTTACAGTATATTGAATAGCAGAATAATTTCTTGGAAGAATACTTTGCCCAATAAATGCATTTTCTGAGGATAAACAAACATACCTAAGTGTTTCTGAAGGTTCCAGGGGCTCAAACACACAGATTAGCATGTCCATATGTGGTGGATGGGGGGGTTGTCATGTTATAATATGCAAAGCCCGACCATGGATCATAGGAGAGTGTCAAGCTCCCCGCACGCTAAAGATCTCATTTGTAGATTTCGAAAAAGAGTAGGTGCATCATAACACCTACGCGAGACAAAACATTTCATCCCTACCTAACCCTCCATATTTAAAAGTCATTGACCCATCCCTTCATTCATTTCTATATAGTTTATATATATTACTGGACTTGTTCTCGTCCTGAATATATCTGAAATGCCACTTGCTGGGCGTTAAGCAATAACCAATGTATTTCTGCTTATTTCTTAAGTGTCTTATATATCAATATTCTTTTAACTAGAGGCTCACCTGAAACTAAATCGTTCACCTTTATCAAACATGATAGTTGTACATTTAATCATGGTTTTGACTAAGGACCAGCTCCTAATTATGTCCTTACCTTTAAAATTTAATCAGACTCTAGCTTGAAATAAGACAAGATTTATCAATTTTCTATTATTAGTTACGATTACCATCTTGGATGGAGTCCAGTCAGATATATTTTAGAGTGAGGGCCACCGAAGGACCATTGCAGCCAAGGTTAATATTGTTCCAGTGGTTCCTGAGAAGATTAACATCTGCATCAAGTGCTGGGAAAAGCTCACCCTGACTTAATCAGATAAGCAAGAAACTTATCTGTAAAGCTCATTTAATCATTCAATAAGGAATAGGCTATACTTCAATGTAACATAAAAAACAACAACATATTCTCAGACAACACTTTCCCATTAAAAGACCACATGGCCTATTGCATATTTCAAATAAACAAAATCATCCATTTAAATTTCTTTAAGATTGATAAAAAACAAAAATACAACATTTTGTGCTCTAGTGAATAAAAATCAAAGTAAAAACTGACTCATGACAACTCTTTTTACAATGAAATAAAACAGTATACTCCCCTCCGGTGGAGCGGGGGTATAAAAAATTAATGACTTTGTCAAAAATATGAATAATATAAAGAGTAATAAAATATTGCCAATCAAAAACACATAATTATGGATCTTAAGTTTATACTCTAGACAGGGTATCATTTATATGAAATAATCTATTAAGGTTTAGAAGATGCTCATCATTTATTGTATAGCTGATGAAAAAATATAAAGACACATATCAAAACTGAATAAGTGGCAGGGCTAGAAAATAATTGTCTTCCAACTCTCCAATACAACCTTTTCTTTCAATAACCAATAATTAAACTGACATCTGAAGAGAATTAAGTAAACAAGTGACTATTCAAACAAAATGTTAGATAACTAAGTTTTTAAATTAAAATCTCAATTATATCACCATGATAATGATACATACACATAAAGTAAATGTTAATTTTGATGTACAGGTTCCATGTTATTATATTATGTAATTTAAGATTAAAATTCATATTCCATTATTGGTATAAAGAATATGATAAAAAATGATATATTTTTTTAAATCTAAGATGAATTTAATATTTGGTATCTACATCTGTTTGACCTTTGTATAAATATTGCTAAAGAGAAAGCTGAAATACATAAAATTATACACATAAATTTGTTTTAAAAAGCAGTTGAATGTTATGTGATAATATATAAGTTAATTGCAAATTATTTATCAGGAAATTTTTGTGCAATATTTTTTCCCTCATTAATAAGCTTTACCTCTCTTTTTACCTTTTTTCATATTAAATGTAATGTTACCATTTTTTTCATCCATTATTTTAGCTTGAAAATGTGCTTAGCCCTTTGGCTCCCGTAACAAAATCTCATAGAATACATAAATCTGTAAAAATAAATAACTCTTTTTATAAATATCGAGGACATACATTCTCCATAAAAAACACTGATGTAACCTCTCTACTGGTATGAAATATCTAAGGAACATACCATCTAACCCAAGGGGGAAGGGATTTTGATTTTTGTTCTCCGTAAACCAGAAAAAAAAATTGATACCAAACAAAAATTATTTCTTCTTAAGACATAAAATATGAAATTTTCCTTCAATTTTACCAAAATTTCTTGTTGATAAATGCCTGGTCAGATTATTATTTTTGTATCTTTTTTTTCTCACATCCATGTTTTTTCTATAAAATTTGACAACAATTTTTTGGGGGGATTTTATAGAAAAATATACAAAGCCCCTCCCTCCCCCATACAGTTAAATGGTTGTTTCCTAAAGATTGTAACAAAAACAAAAACTACAACGAAGTAAACAAATGAAAGACACATGCCAATAATAAATATATATCTAAAAAAAACAAACATGTCATCTACACTTAATAAATATTATTATTATGTACCTACTTGTGTATTCCAAATATCAAAAATAAATCACGAGTATTCGAACAATGCAGTAATTCACGAATGAAAGCAAGCACATGAGTGAATTGCCGTCGTTCAATTACCAGTGATTTATTTTTGATATTTAGAAAGCAAGAGTAGCTATACGTTTTATTACGTACATAGATTGCACAAATTATGACGCTTTAAAAAGGACTTTGTTTTTCACTATCAGATGCTCAATGATATATTTGATTGTGATGCCACACTGAAATAAATGTTTCTACATGTGTAATAATAAATCATCTTAAAAAATATATATATATATTTCAGATTTACAGATTTTTATAGAATGCAAACAAAATGCCATTTTCACTTGATATAAACATGATCTTTAATTTAGTACAACTTATTTTCCCATACAGACACCTTAATTTACACATTATTTTGTAACATGTAAACACACCATGTATTAATTATACAAAACCTAATGCCGAGACAAATAGGCACAGACATATATGAGATCATTTAATGGCATATTTTATTCTCATAAAATTTATAATTCACACACATTACTGATTACCATTACATGTACTTTTATCCTGCCAGTGTAGCATTTGAAAAAAATCAAACTATTGCAAAAACAAATTGTTTACTACTTAAAACATTACAGTAAATAGCATAGGCCAATGTTTAACTACATCAGGTCAAGTGTTGTTTCACTCACCTCTTGAACAAGTGGAAGGTGAATATCATTGGTCAATGCTTAAACACATTTGTCCATCTACAATCTAATCCCCGCTTAGGTACAAAACAGGAATCTCAAGAATCATACTTCTTGGAAAATAGAACTACAAACTAGGTCAACAGTATGAACTCACTTTGTGTGTCTCTACTCAACTTTCTGGGTTTGGAATTATAAGATAACAATAGTTCATCAGTTTGTGATAATGGTAGAATTAGATATTTTGCATATTTACTGAGTTGCCCTCAATAACCTGACCCCATCAGTATACATTCTATCTCTTGAATTATACGTGCGATGGGAGTATCTAACATTAAATGGTTTGAATAGTATTTAACAGGCAGACAACAGTTGGTTAATGTTAATGGCACAGAATCCAACCCAGCAAACATTAGCTGTGGTGTTCCACAGGGAAGTATTCTAGATCCTTTACTTTTCCTTTGTTATGTCAATGATATGGCCATAAGCATTAACTCAGACTGTAAATTACTTCTGTACGCAGATGACAGTACTATTATGTTTTCTCATAAAAATCCTGAATTTATCTCTCAAAAACTTGGTCAAGAACTCGAATCCTGTAGTGAATGGCTCATTGACAACAAACTTTCTCTCCACCTTGGTAAAACAGAATGCATTCTTTTTGGTCCAAAGAGAAAATTAAAAAAATGTAACTGAATTTCAAATTAACTGTAATGGTCATATAATAAATTCACAAAATAGTGTTAAATATTGATCAAAACCTGTCTGGAGAAAAAACAGCTAACTCTATTATTAAAAAGGTTAATTCCCGGATGAGGTTTATGTATAGAAAGGCAAATTGTCTATCTGCCGAAACGCGGAAAACTTTAAGTATGGCACTTATTCAATGTCATTTTGATTATTCTTGTTCCTCCTGGTATGCTGGTATAACTCGTGCTTTAAAAAACAAACTGCAAGTGGCACAAAACAAAACAGTTAGATTCATCAAAAGCATGGGCCCAAGAACTAGTATAAAGCAAGCTGAATTATCTAGTCTAGGATTTTTAAATATTGAAAACAGAGTAAAACAGCTTCGATTGAACCATGCTCATAAAATCTATTATGATACATGTCCTTCTTATTTGAAAAATAATTTCATCAAAATTAATGAACCATACTAGATCAAGTCAGATTAATTATGTTACACCAAAAATTAAAGACATCGAATCAACAACGTTTTACTACAATGGAATCCATGATTAGAATTCTCTACCCGATTCGATCAAATCCATCAATGATTTGCAAAGATTTAAAAAAGAAGTGAAGTGCCACCTGATACATACCAGTGAAGAACGGGAAAGACGTGTCATATCATAATAATGACAATTATATATACATATATATTTTCATAGATAATGTACTTATTTTAAAATTAAGTAATCCCTCTACCCGCTCATGTTGATCTTTTAATGTCCACTTGAACTTTAAGCTGATACTTATAAAGGACCCCATTGGAAATAAGCTGAATGGCTTTCATGGGCTATCCTTGGTGAGAAAGTTCTCAGCAGCTACAATTGGTGGATTGAAGTTTCAGTTAAAGATGGCAGTTTTATGTTTTATTTTTAACTTAACGAGAAATTTTTAAACACTTGTGTATGATGTTGAAATTTTTAAACCTAAATATATTTTACCTTTACCTTTTACCTTTGCTAACAAAGTAAAGGCTCAAGTTAACATTTGTTTTTATTATTTACTCTTCATCCGTTCATCGATACTCTGTAATAATTTTCCCCGAAATGGTAATCCACAACCGTTAGAAGCTTAGCGTAAGGTGACATCGCACGAGGCTCATCGCCCAATGATATCGTACATTATTGTTTCAATGCATGACCAATAAAGTCAAATGCTACACTTGAGGTAAAATCAAAGAAGTCATTTTTGATCAAGTAATGTTGATCTTGATGAAACAAAAAAATCAAGACTTAAATATATTATGAGACCACTGAATCATACTTGACAATTCTATTACAGTAGTAAGATATAATTGTCAACAAATAAACAAAAAGAAAATTTCAAGTATTTCAACAAAAGTGTTCTGAATGAAACAGACCATTACAAATCTTTATTTTCAAATGTTTATTTGATATCACAGGAACCTATAGCGCTCTTTTTTACACTACAGTATTAAAATCATTTAAAATACTTTAAAATCTGACAATTTATAACCAAACTATAATGAAGTCAAATATATTCAGTGTTCTTATTCCAGTCTGACAAATAATAGTACCCTGATGACAGTATTTTACTATAAGCCACTTTCACATACACACAGTAATTCTGTAAAGTTCACCTTCAAATGATAAAATTGGCCGTCATATTTAGGAAATATTAAATAATTTATAATTCTTTTAAGGAAGAGCACTGGTATTAATTCAACGATATTAAACATTTTATGATTAACATGAAATACAGCAGTAAAACAGGAAGTCCTCAATGTTTGTAGTCATGTTTACTGTAGCTATGGTAATGGTTTCTCTGGTGATGACCTTTGTGCCCTGAGTGACTGGATTGGTTATGCTGATGCGAGTTTAACTGGCCAGCATTGTGTGAACTATGAACATGCTAAAAAATAATAAAACAGTTACTGAATTTGGCATTACAGAAATAATTTTTGTGTTTATCTTTTTGATTTATTAGTCCACATCCATAAAAGTTGTGTTGCTTCTCATGGTGTTTTATGCAATATCATTTCTTCCTCAAGTTGTAGAGAAATCCGGAGAATTAGAAATTACATGATAAACTTTCTCACTTGAAGTGTAATGTCGAGAACACCATACACAGAGCGTGACCTCAAAGGTATATTGACACTAGTCTGTTTGATAAACGTTCTCACTTGAAGTGTAAGGTCAAATACACCTTACATTGGATGTGACCTTGTAGGTATATTGACAGTTTTGGTTAATGATGCTAAACACCACTTCAACAATATTTCAGTTATATCGTGGCAGTCAGTTTTATAGGTGCAGGAAACTGGAGTACAGAGAGAAAACCACCAACCTGTCGCAAGTCACTGACAAACTTTATCACAAAATGTTATATCGAGTACACCTCGCCTTGAACGGGTTCGAACTCACAACTGTGGTGGTGATAGGCACTGATTGCACAGGTAGTTGTAAATCCAACTACCACACGATGACAACCACGACCGCCCCTATATTAACAGTAGTTCATTTGGTCAGCTAAAGATTTGTCACAAATTTGTATAAATGTTGTTGATAATAACAGGGTTCCCACTCTTTTCCAGATATGAAATTCTAGGGTTTTTCCAGGACTTTTTTCAGTTTTCAAGGATAAGTTTTCTTGTTCGTTATTTGCCACTTGAACAAGTATTTTGTTATTATCATGGATTTCTTCACGTGTGATTGAATATTGATCGCCATCATCGGAACTAATTCATGTAACATTGACATGCACTACTTCTACAAACACATTGCAGATTCAGATTCAAGTTATCAATTCGTCCCTTTTATTGGCCTATTGGAACGTGTATAACGAAATTCCAGGGTATTTTCCGTTTTCCCGGATGCGTGGGAACCCTGTAATAATTGTGTCATATATAAACATAATCTTACAGATGATTTGTCCTTATTGCGTTCTCCCTGAACATACTGGAAAGGATTGGATAAGTGGAAATCTGTGTCTAAGTAGTGCTTCTTTACCTTCTTAACCTGTCAATAACAAAATATAGGGATTTATGGTGTTTTATGCCACTTTCAACAATATGTCAGTTATTTTGTGGTGAAAAACAAAATATAAAATTTACAACTAGAACAACTTGGTGGAAACTTTCTATCAATAAGATGCATGTGTGGAAGTTATAAAACATTTTCATTAATAATTACCAATATAAATTAACTTAAATGTTGACCATGTCCAATAAATTATTACAAACATGAATGTGTTCAATGAGATGTCTTAAAACTGTAATGTTCCAGTTTCTCTCATGGTCCATTTGTAAATCTACCAGTGGTTTTTACAGACTTGATTTTACGAGGACAACAAAAAAGCGGAAATCGACAAAATCGGAAGTATTGAATATACTATACAAAAGGAATCGTAACAGTAAAACAGTAAAATCCGGAATAAAAAAAGCGGAATTCCGCTTTAAAGTGGACGAAAATCAGGTCTGTTTTTATACAACTGTTTTTTGGTTAATTTCTGCATTAATACAAAATATCTTTCTTTTGTCAAACCAAGATAGTAAATGCATTGTAAAAACATACTGATACAAAAACCATTTTTGTCATTTGTTAAATCGGTTTGATTTATATATTTCAAGATAGTTGCTGTTTCAGAAAGTCACATCGAAAGGTTAAAAGACAGGGTGGACAACGTATGTCATACATCCGGGTATTTTCTATTGAAAACTTTATAATGGCAGAAATTTTACAACCATCTGACAAAATAAAACTTCTTTTATACTATTTTAACAACAAACATGTATGATAAAAGCCAGACCAAAAAGTACCCTACGGACTTGTATGCAATGTATGGTACTATTTACATTGATAATAATCAAAAAGCATTGTCATTTGTCTAATCATGCCGACAACATTTCCTTTTGATTCTGGATCCAGGGTGGACAACATACATCATACTGATACATCCGGGTTATTTTTTATGCTGGATCCAGCATCAAAAGGAAATATTGTCGGAAAGATTAGACAAATGACAACAGCTTTTTGATTATTATCAATGTAAATAGTACCATTCATGTCCGTAGGGTACTTTGGTCTGGTTTTTATCATACAGGTTCATTGTTAAAATAGTATAAAAATGAGTTTTACTTTGTCAGATGGTTGAAAAATTTCCGCCATTATAAAGATTTCGATAAAAAAATACCCGGATGTATGTCGTACGTTGTCCACCCCGAAAGAAGTGCCAAATTATAAAGTTTAAACAGTTGATAACAACTGGTATCACACCATACATTACTTACTAATTACTGGTTGTTAATACAGTTATATATAACTTAAACTACGGTAATACCTTTCCAACATCAAGTTCATCATCATATTCATCGGACCAATGTCTGTTTCCTTTCTTTTCTTTCTCGACTTCTCTGTCAACATTACTTTTGTCACCATCCCAAGACAAGACTGAAAGTTACATTATATATTGTTAGTGTACATGTAAAACAACTTGTGATAGGTCAGTGGTTTCCTTCGGTTTCCTCCACCATTATATAACTGAAATATTGTTAAAGTGGCATTAAACACCATGACCCTAACTCTAACCACTGTAAAACAATAGAAAGAACAATGAATTATTGTAAAAGAAAGAATATTTTTGATGGCTTTATTTATCTACATTTGTAGCCGACGACAATCAATGAAACTTCATGGCCAAAATTTATTGCTAACTATAGGTCACATGATGCACTACTACGTCATTCGTTGATTCGTCAATGATAAGGTTAGCGTTAGAATGTGTGACATACTTATGTGCCTTATGTACTATCTAATGGGTTTTTTGTCTTTTATGGTGCTTTCATAATTCTTTTTTATTACTTTCTACAGAATGTTTGTTAATTAAGAAGTAACTTCTCATTTTATTAAATCATCTTACTGATTTTAAGTACCCATTACCCATTCTAAGCAGTATGTATTTGGATATCTTTATTTGCATTATGAAACACATCGGTACCTTACTGTAGCAACGTGGATAGAATAGCTACAGCTTTGAATATCGAGACAGACATTAACAAGTTAGTATCGCTGCGATACTAGTGTTAATATATACAGAGGCATTCATAAATGACCTCATTGTTTTTATAGGCAACACATTATGACAATGTGTTTGATGTCACACTTTGATAATTTTCACTATCATTCCGCTCGATGATACTGCCAATTCCAGTCACCCGTTAGATTAAAGAAAATATTTTCAAAATTTTGATAACATGTATATGAAGAGTACAATCATTATCTAACCTGAGGAGCCATAACCATGTACAGAGGAGTTCTTCTCCAAGTTATCAGCTACTGTTGAAGCTTTACTACCATCCCATGTTGGTTTGGCATAGTCATGGAAACCGTTCTTATGTCTTTTGTAGCCATCTTTAACATGATGATCCCAAGATTGTACTGGAACTAACAAATAAAATGTACATGATGATCTGGATACCACAGATGACAGTATTAACCCTCTCAGTGTTAATTTAACATAAATTAGCCTAACGTTGTGCAATGTCCGATATTTTCCAGATTTATTATTCAAAGTCTGGTGCTGTTTTATATCACAACATATCTGGTGTTGTTTTTAATATATTATAGGTCAAATATAAACCTTCATCATCAATATACAGACTGTGTTGATTGTAAAGCTTAATGATGTCTTTTAAGATTAATAAAGTTGTCATGCTTGTTAAAATGATTAAAAACTCTTCATAAACCAATTGCCTTAGACTTTTTAAATACTGCCCCATCTAAAAATTAATTCTCAGCTGATTTTTTCTAGAAAACTTTTGACTGTTGAATTCTAATTTTTTACCATAAAGATTATGAATGTTAATTTTCAAAACATATATATCACTTACCATTTTTACTTTGTGTACTGGCAGTCACAACAGAGTCTTTGGTTTTCTCCACCCAGACAAGTTCAGCACTATCATCTGATTCTGTATCTAGCTTTCTTTTCTTCACAATGCTGTGGCCTTCTTCTTTACGATGCTGCTTATAGCCATCTTCTTCCCTGTGTCGTTTTAACTTTTTATCTTCTTCATGTTCTCTTTCTTTCTTATGTTTACGTTTCTTCTTTTTATGTTTTTTAGACGTTGTTTCTAAATTGTTTTCATTGTCAAGTTCCTGGTATTTTATATCTTCATGATCATGGTCCTTTCCATGCTTGTGTTTTTTCTTTTTGTGTTTTTTATGTTTTTCATTAGATTCAAGGGAAATCAGGTTTTGTTTATCAGAAACGTCGACAGAATCGTAATGATTCTGATCACAAACATCCAATATTGTTTTATAAACTTTGTCCTTCTCAGAGTTTGGCTGATGATTAACTTCTATAATAGTTTTATGTACTTGATCTTTCTCTAAGTTTGGCTGAGATAGTGAAGTCGTTGTAGCATTACTATGATTGTTTTTGTTGCCACTTGTAGTTTTCCTTTTTTCATCCTCCAGGACTTTCCATCCAGGATGTTGTCGTTCTGGTACTTTGGTGAACGAAGAAGGGTCCTTTAGTTGCCACTCTGTAGTAGAATTTGTACTTTCTTTACTTGAATTAGACCCCCTTGATGGACTGAGGATAGAGTCTTGATTAAGAACATGCCAGGATGATGATGTGGCATTAATTTTGGTACTTGTGATACAAGTTAAACTAGAGTTTTCAAATGTACTCTTTCTATCTGGTGTTAAATCCTTTGATTTTAAACCTGGAGGATGTCCACTATGCTTCATTTTTAACCCACCATTAACTCTGTCATCCTTCAATGAACTTTCTAATAATTTAGTATTTCCTGGAACGGAAGTTGTTGCATTCAACTTTTCATCAAATATTACCGCACTCTCCATCTTATGTTTTGGGGCAGAAGTCCTACTTTCATTTTCTACGTTCAACTTGTCCAGTTGTACTGCCACCTTGTCAGCTGACACCTTCGACTTAGACTGGTTACTTTCTTCTTCTGAATCACTCTCTCCATCATAAGGAACCAGTTTAGAAGAGCTTGATCCCCCATTCACAATTTTAGATTTACCGTTTGGTGATTTTTCGTAAGTAGTGACTTTTCCATTCTTAATTTGCATAACAATTCTGGGTTTTTCCTCCTTGCTTGTTTCCTGTGGTTTTAATGATTGTTTAGGCTTAATACCGAATGCTACTCTATCCCTGTTTGCTGGAAGAGGAGTTGATGCTGCAGTTTTTGATGGGAACGGTGATGAAGTAGACTTGTTAGACATAAAACTAGGCATGTTAGACATAAATGTTGATGATGTAGATGTAGATGAAGGTTGATGTGTTTTAAGGGGGGTGTTTTTTCTAGGAACAGGTGATCCTAAGTCATTGCTGTGATGAACTGAAACATAAAGAGATTATGTAAATAAGAGACTATAGCCATCATCCAATCATATCTTAGGGTCTGAGTGGCCAAATGTTTATGGTCACTGACTTTCTCCTACAAACCTAATACCACTGATTTTGTGTGTGTTCAAACTCTGATACTAATCTCAAGTAATTAAGTTTCCAGATAACAACAGAAGGACTGGGATACACTAATTTTCTGTGTTTTCCTCCCACAATAAGACTTGTAGTTGTGATATAACTACTGATAAGAAATAATAAACCCAAATAACCAAACTCTAACCATACTACCGTGTATCATAACTAATAGCGAGTTATTTAAAAAAATATATTTTACAGAAAATGTGAAGAATTTGAAAGGATATGAGAAAAACAATAAGAAAGCTTCCATTGAACACAAAACATTTTAATAACACTACATTTAAAAAACAAAAGTTAATGAAATACACTGTTGTATGTTGACATGTGGAAATGTCATATAAATTAATATTTTCTATATGAAATATTTTGCTACAATTTGATAAAGGCATGAGAAAAGTCTGTATTATTAAACATAGCTTACCTTTCAATCCATTTACAGTTGTCTTCATCTTGTTTATGTGGTTGTTTGGTTGTACAGGTCCAATAAGTGATGCCTAAAATTATTAAAAAAAAAGATAACAAGGGCAACGCAAAGCGTGGCGTATCCCCTCGCCTAAAAATTTGACCCAGTGACCTACGACCTTGAAAATTAATAGGGTTCCAGATTCTCTTAAGGACGAAATATGTACCAAGTTTGGTTAAAATCCATTGAAGGATGTTTGATTCTAGTGTTCACAAGGATATTATGGAAGGAAGGACGGATGGAAGGTAACGTTACTATATCCCTTCGCAACTTTGTTGACGAGGGGACAATAAGGTTAGAGGTCAGTGTTACTTAACACACATAATAGAGTTAAATCTATAGCAAAGTAGCATGGCGCCGCGCCATGCCCTTTTTGTTCACGATAATTTGTCTATAATAAGTGCCTTATTTCGATTTCGTTCTCAACTCTCGCTAAACTGTCTGCCATTTTTGTTGTTTACACCTGAGAAATCAACATACGGGCATTCTTTATGTAAATATTCATAACCTATTCATAACCTACATACGGGGATTTTATGTAAATTTTCACAATCCGCCATCTTGACCTATAATCAGGAAAAAAAAAACTTTCTTCATTGACGATTGATTTTCGAAAGTGACGAGTATTTCCTGTACCCAATTCGTCACTTGAATTTTCAAAAGATCGTAGAAAAATGTTTGTAAAAATCCCTTCTTCTTCTTCATTTGCTGATTAAAACTAATTAGTCACTACAATGACTATTTTATTCCATGTTACAAGCCAATCAACGGATTATAGAATTTTTGTTTTGATTGCGTAATCTTTGATCTCACCTGGCTTTATTTACCTGGACAAAGAATTCAATCAACGATAATGATTTTTTTTATAGTTATGACATGTACTCAAAATGCCACAGTATGTATTTAAAATGGACATATTTTTGTAATCGTCACTTTGATTAAAGAAACCAAGGACGTGTATACGTCCTTTGAAGAAACTAAAAAAAAATAAAAATGGTGCGAGTTCGCAATCCACCGAAGCTACTTTTAACCAAACAAACTTTTGATGCATTTAATCTCATTTCTGTGAAATGAAATCTTAGTTCTCATATTTAATATGGTCATTTATATGCAAAGGTTGGCCATGTCCATTCAATTCGTTGAAATGCACTGCACGAGGACGCATATAACTTATAAGGTTTTTTTTAAATATTGATCAGCATCCGGGTAACAATTGCGTTCTATTTATAGAACTATTTACAAACAGACACGTGTCTGCAATTAAAAAAAAATAACCAGTGATTGGGATTAAAAAAAATTCAATGGGACTATGGCCCCCTTCCCTTCCTTGTCAATGGGACATTTTTGATATGAATGGGCCATAATGACAGAACTATGCGCCAAAATCCAGTGTGAAAAATAATGTAGAATAAAAACATTTAACAAACTTTAATACATGGGTGGAGGAGATATATAAACTATCTGACAACTCACGCCCTTCTGTTTGAATAAATATGATGAAGGAAATACGAGCTTGAACACTTTTTTTAATTCTTGGCTTAAACCTTGATCTGGACAAAAAAATCCATCTGATATGCATGATAAACGCTGTGCAATGCATTAAAATTCCCATTTCACGTTTCCCGGGGAAAGTAAAAAAAACCACGGGAAAGTGACATGCTGATCGGTATCCGATACTTCTCGCCGGGAAAGTGTTATAAGTCCGTTGTTGCTCGTTGTTGTACTTTGCGGTTATCAGATATATCAGTTTTTGAAACTGGTTTACGATTTATTTAAGCCTGAATTCCGTATGTAAAGGTATAAAATTGTATGTACACAAGGTACCAGATATCGATGTTGATTTGCAGTTGAACTTTCACAGATCATTTGAAATAAAAACTAAATTATAAATTAGATACAGTGATTGGGATTAATTTTTTTTCAATGAGACTATGTCCGTGCAGTCTTGACAGAACGGTTCGGCTGTATGTAGAATGTACGTCTGACTTCATCAGAAAACGAATGCGCGCGTATGACGCAGAGTTTTTATGTGGAAATGCGCCATTTTGTCGGGTAATGCGACTATGGCGCGGGGTAATCCCAATCACTGAATAACTACAGTATTTTTATTCCAATTGTTGCAATTTGATTATGAGGTCTGAGAAATAATTATTTAGTTACAACTTGCTTCAGTTTTTGACGTTTGTTCTATACTGATTTCCTACAAAGAATCTAGATAGAATTTGGGCAAACTGGCAGAATTTTTTTTTCTGCTGAAGACT
>MJUT01033013.1:719821-762225 GCA_002080005.1 Gigantidas platifrons
TACTATTAATACTGATGTTTATCTTGACAAGTACGTTAAATAATACGGACTAGACATAGTGCTTTTTTCTTGAAACAACACACTTTTTTTCTGTTTCTATGAATACATGTACATACCTGTCGGATACTCATATAAGGCCTGATGTTTAACTTCTCTGGAAAGTTAATGTGTCTGGTAACTTTCCCTAACATTCTATGGAAATCAAATCTACAAAAAAGTTTGGTCGGTTATTGGACTTTTAATAACTATTGTTCATGCACTACATGGTTAAAGTAATCAGGTGCAAACATTAAAAATTATATTAATAGATTGAAAAAAAAAGCAATATTTGTAATTGAAATATATCTAAAATCCAACATACACTTTCTTTCACGACGGCAGTATTTTGAATTTGATTTTTTCTCCAATAGATATTGCTTAATCAGTTTTTGAAAGTATGTTTTTAACAATGGAAATTAATTTGATCATGCATCTAAATCAAGAGAAGTGTTTGACATTAGCAATGGCCTGCAGTCAGTAACATTTTTGTCAGGCCAGTGGAAATTTCCAGACCACCAGTCTAATTGGCTTGTGGAATCTTTTATTTTCACGTTTTAATAATTTCTCCCATTGACATGCAGAATGATCGGTATTGTACCTAAAACATGGTATTTCCTATTTAAAAATAACCACACCAATTATGCAAATGAAAATAAACTGGAACTGTCATTATTGAAAAGGACAAAAAAATCCTTCAAATGCTCAATTGCATACACCCAGTCCAAAATGAAAAATCATTCAACAATTGTTCTTACCTCTTGAGAGATATTGTCAGAACATTCGGTGGCTTATGGATGGAAAATCTTTTCTGGGCTGGTACTTTTTGCTTACATCTAAAAAAAAAAATCATCCTTCAGACAATGTATAAAAATTAACATATCAGAAAAATGCATCTTTTACACATAATTTTTAAAGTATTATGTCGGAGAAGTCATGATTTTGTGGAATGTCAAAAGTCTGTATTGAGTGAATGAAAACGGTTTAATGCCAAGTGAACAATTCTTTTAGTTATAACTTATATCATGTCAAGAACAAATTACATTTTGATGAGATGAAAATGTCCACTTTGTACATGCTTGTTTGGATTATTTGTAGTGCCACATCAGTGGAATAATAGTCCACGAGTAGACGGGTCGTTATTTCAAGATTGTTTTGGAAGAACTTTCTACTGTAACACGCACTGTCGTAATGATATGTGAATCTCCATATGGTAATCAGCAAGCATGAATTCCCATTTAAAATGTAAGGCATACAAAGGAAGCATGTAAACTATTGTAATCAAAAGACAAACAGGACAAAAACATTACGTTTCCTTCAGACATTAATATTTGTTGACTGCTATATGATTTGTTTTACTTTGTGCATACAACTCTACTGATTTATGATGTAACTTTGTGGATACGAGTCACTGGACTATATATGTACATTAAATATTAACTTACTTTGTACACATGTAAGCATTTTCATTGTCCAACATCTCTGGGTGAACATACTTCTCAAATGCCTTTTCTAGTGCTGGTACATTCTAAAATGTAAAATATTTATTACTGAATAGGAAAACTGCAAGAAAAGGATAAAGTTCCTTAAATTCATTTTATTCCTTTATATTAATGCCACAATAAATATTTGCTATAATAATGCAAATGATAACAATATTTCAGTACAAGTTTTCTTTTTACAATTAATACACAACCTAAGGTCACCCCCACCACACCTGACCACCAAAAGAGATAAAAAAAAAAGACAAGCAATGTCAGAACTTGGAGACAGATAAGCTGAAACACTCATGTATCTTCTATCTTTGTATATAAGTTTTAAAAATTATTGTTCTTTGCAACAAAAATATACATACCTTAATATCTAGACTAATATCCAACAGAGGATCATATGTATTGGACCTTTCCTTGCATCTCAAACATTGTACTGAAATCATAAGTGGAAAAATATATAAATATAGATGGAAGTTTGTTTTAATCTTTTTCAGTTGTCATGTTCAACCTCTGACATAATCTAAAACTTGTTGAATGTTTGGTGGAAATATATTTTCAAATCTTGCAAAACATTTTTACAAAAGTTGGATATTTATGGTATGAAATAGCAGTCTAGAGTAGGCATGTCACTGTCACCTTTAATACTGTATAATTAGCAGAAAAGTGGCAATTAACAATTTAACAAAGTATTTGGTTTAACTCATTCTGGAATTACACTAAATTTGCAAACCATCCAAATTTCTTACTTTTGTCTTTAATTGAGAAGAAAGAATTTAATTACAAACATTTTGTTTTACATCATTATAAATTACACTTGGATATTTTCTTTCATTTTGAATTTTCTCAAGATTATAATCTTCCAATATAAATCTACATAAACATTCTCTGACAGTGATTTAGATTTTCCATACCTTGACTTCTAAGAAATCCTCCAAAAATCTGATTAACAACTGTGGTTTCTTTACTAAACTTGTCTAACCTAAATTAAAAATTATATCATATTATTATTTATTGTTATTAAATCAGACCACATACCATTTTTACCTTTATAAATGTTTTACCTGCCTTTTGTCATTAAACCTTAATTTTCTCTACAGTTTAGGGGCCGTCATGGCCGTGATCGTATGGTAGCTGGATTTACATTTACCTTTGCATACAGTGCCTATCACCACTGATGTTGCGAGTTCGAATCTCGATCAGGGCAAGGTGTACAACATTATGCGTCGATAAAGTTTGTCAGTGACTTGCAACAGGTCATTGGTTTTCTCCACCAATAAAACTGGCCGCCACGATATAACTGAAATATTGTTGAAAGTGACGATAAACACCTTCAAACAAACTCGACTGTTTATTATTTGTGCATGATTTCTATGAGCTTTTCTTGTAGTTAAACTGGGATTATTTTTGTTTAGTGTTCAATACAAGTACTGACAATTTGCTTTTAATTTGATTTTTTTCTATATTTTTTTTAAGTAAACCACACACATTGCTTCACTACTTGATTAAGCCACAAAAAATGAATCCTTTATACATGATTACCTAATTGGGGTATTCTCATGGATATAATATGTTCCCGATTGAAAATAAAATTCATTGAGCTATCGTCCAAAAAATATGGTAGGCAGAATAAACAAATTTACAAGATGAAAATATCTGAAATTCCAGATTTGAAACTGACTATAAACCATTAAACAAACATTCTAGGCACCAACCCATGTTTTATGTGACAAGAAAGCATATTGCATTTATTGTATGCGTATTTCAATAGTGGAGGGCCGGTGGTTTTCTCTGGTTTCCTCCACCAATAAAAGTGACTGCCACGATATAACTGAAATATTGTTGAAAGTGGCATTAAACAACATAACCCACTATCCAAAATTCCCATAACAATTCAAAATTTTAAAACATGAACTGGCAATGTCATCCAGAAAATACCAGGTATTCAATACTGTGACACCACAGTAGTGTCATTATATTATAGACATATACATTGTACATGTAAAGATAAACAAAACTGTTATTTTGAGACAGTGATGTAGGGTCCCAGATTAACTTTTTGTGCATAATAGCCAACTGGGCTACTGAAATTTTGAGACTGCTAGTCCAGATTAAAAAGCAGTAGCCCAGGTGAAAATGATGAGGGCCGTTAAGGGGGTTGGGGAGTTATTCCCTCCAAGAAAATTTTGTAATTTTTATGCCAAATCCTGCTTTTTACACATATTTTTGAAAGAAAAAAAACTAGTTGAAAAAGTGAATTTTCCCCAATATATAAACATTTGGTACATTTTTCTTGATTTAAAAAAAATCAACTACCAGAATAGTAGTATGGTCTCATTATCTTAATTTGTGTGAATTGCAAATAAAAAACAAATAAATAAATAATACACAGAAATCCTTCCGTAAGCTTTACGACCGCACTGGTATGTTTTGAACTTTGGAAATTTACCGAAATTTAGAGTGCTCCTTAGCCGGAGGATTATTCTATAAACTATGCATTCTGGTTCCCTGTTTGAAAAACCATAACTGATGTTCCTTTGAGATAGAAACATTTCAATTGAACAAATAACAGAAAAACGATCATGATACAAACGGACAAATGATAGTTTAGGGATACTGGAATTTTTAATTGCCAGCTGGGCTATCTTTTTACGTTTTCAAGTCGCCCAGGTGACATTTTGGTTGCCATGGGCGACCGCTTATTTGAACCCATGTGATGTTATAGGATGTTTTTTTTTTACATTACCGTCTTTTTGTGTCTATTAAACGCACCCCCTTTCCTCCCCAAAAAATCTGGGAAAATTCTAGTTCCTATCTATAGAACGCAGGAAATTCAGTAAAAAATTCACGGCAAAAATCCTCGTTCAAACTGCAAAATACTGCTTACCACAGATCACGTATTTGTTAATCCATGTATTTTTGATAAATTTTAGACAGGGAAATGTTAAATTAGTTTTGTTAAAAGAGTTTAAACCAATTATTCTACATTTTGCAAGCGAAAATTAGCTGTTTTGTGAATGCAGGAAGTTTATCGGTAATGTTTAATTTGAAAACAAGTTCAAAACAGCAATGAAAATGATACGAATGGAGCAGTTGATTTTTTTGTCGTTCTTTACGTGAATTATGGTTGTTTTAAATAATAAATATGTAGATATGTTTAATCTTTAATCAGTATTAATTCATCAAATAATGAACCGTTCATGTGATCAAAGCTAGGCAAGCTTGGGTCAAGCTTGAAATAGGAAGTAATTACGATCGATTCAAAGAAAGTGAAAACAATACAAAAGTAATAACATTAATTAAGACCTGATCAAAGAGATTATAATTTCTTTTGAAATGTACTCATATTGTGCCACTGCTACAATATATTATATAATATTGACAGGTGTCCCAGTAAGTTCAATTATCTTTTCACACCTTGTTATACAATATACTGTCCTTGACCTTGTCAACTGCTGAAGTGCTGTAAAAATCGATAATTCAAACAAAGGTTCAATACCCAAACACAGGTAATTTCACCCCAGGAAAAAATAGATTGAAAAAAAGTAAAATATCACACCTCTGATAGCAAACATTTGACAGTTATTCCTGCATTCCTTTGGACAATTAGTTCCGAACAACGACACCAATGTACATGTATGATTATTGACAAACATCGAGAATATTTACATACCTTTCAAAAAGGCAATGAAAAAGCAATAAATATAATTTTTATACAATTTTATTTTAAATAACACATATATAATGAACACAATTAATGTTATTTGAACAATAATTCACCGATCATTGGGAATATTGCCGTCCGTGAACTCGAAGCTATGCTACCGGCAACTCTCTGCGTGACCTGAAAAAAAGTGTCTGATACTTGCTCCTATGCATAAACCGCACCCCACCTACAAATTATCCTTTTAAAGCTTAAGACCGCGTTCTATACGTACCTAAAAACGGTAGTATTTAATGCTGTTTTTATTATAATGTAAGGCTATTTTCACTATTTATTGTTGTTTTTATTATAATGTAAGGCTATTTTCACTATTTATTGTTGTTTTTATTATAATGTAAGGCTATTTTCACTATTTATTGTTGTTTTTATTATAATGTAAGGCTATTTTCACTTACTTTGTGAGTCCATTCAGATTATTATGACAAGATTTCTGTAGAGCTTCTACCAGGTATCGTAGGAATTCATGGGCATCTTCTTGTCTGCCCCAATGCATGTGCTTAGCTATCACTATAAATAAAATGATATTAGTAATCATCTAGATATAAAGTCCAGTTTACATGTAGTTGTCATTATTTTAATATCTTGCAGGTCATGCATTTCTGGTTCTTTTTCTTGAGTTTGTTTTGCTCCTCCAATCTAATTATAATATCAAGGAAATACTACTGTGTAGAAAAATTGTAAATTTGTTTGCTTGTAGATGGTGTTTAACGCCACTTTCAACAATAATTCAGTTATTTTGTGGCGGTCAGTTTTATTGGTGCAGGAAACTGGAGGACTCGGAGAAAACCACAGACCTGTCGCAAGTCACTAACAAACTTTAACACATAATGTTGTACACCTTGCTCTGATCTAGATTCGAACTCACAATATCAGTGGTGATAGGCACTGATTGCATAGGTAGTTGTAAATCCAACTACCATACGATCATGGCCACGACAGCCTCTTTTCTGTACCTACATATGTTTTACAAAACCTACTTCTCAGTTTCTGTAGTATAGACTGGGGTTTGATAGCATTGCCATAATTCTCATAACATCTCTTTACATGTCGTTGGAGTTCACACATCATACAAAATCCTGCTTGTTTACCTGTAATAAATATTTTTAAATCAAGAACTAAGATAAGTTCACAGTACCATAAAAAAAATAATTCCAAATAAATCTTGGCCTTGGGTCATAATTCAACCGACCCATTAGTGATGAGTCTACACTGAGGTATTGAATAACATGACAGTTTTATGAATGAAGCTGAGAGCAAACATTTAAAATGCTGTTTACTGCATGTTAGATTTATGAACAATCTAGATATATGTAATATGTGGACTTCCATTGCCCATTGGTCAGCATTGTCTTTGTAATAGGAATTTCTATCATGGATATCACATTGCTTAATGTTATTCAAAGCACAAGGTAAGAACTGATGTCTGATTGGTAAAAATGTTTTTACAGACTTGCATTGGATTGGACAGCCAAAAATTTAATAAAAAAACTCGACATGACCTCAAACAATATGTTAGATTTTAGTGGATTGCCAAAAAAAAACAATCATCCGAAGTGAATTAGATTGATATTCTGTGTTCAATCATTCAAATCATCTGATATTGAAATGATTTATTGTCATACAAAAGTTAATAGATCGACTTTTCAGTAGAGTGAGTGAGTGATAGTTGTTTAACATCAATTCATCAATTTTTCAGCTATATCATGGCAAGAACAAGTTAATTTTGAATGAGATGATGATGAGTTCTGCTTTGTACTAGACCAACAGTGCAACACAGTTGGTTGGATTTTTATAGTGTTAGCTCACTGAAACAGCAGTCTGCGGATAATCATGTCGCTCCATTCAGACTTATTATTCTGATTCAGAGCCAACAAGTCTTTGCTCTTTCTCCTTAATGCTATGTGCTTAGCGGAGAAGCAACAAATACCAATTTCATGGTCTTTGGTTTGACCCGACTGGGGCTCGAACTCATGATCTATCGCACTTGAGACGAGCACAATAACCATTGTTGACTTTTCAGTTGAAAATGTGACTTGGTGCAATATTAAAAATTTGTTACAATTTGTTGGGAATCAACAGTTTTAAAATCGATGACTTGCAAAATAAAGTTCTACAAGTATATCTGTGATCTACTTTTAAAACTTGATTTCTAACAAGAAGTTTTCTCGAGTTCACTAAAAACTGACATTTATAACTAAATACTAACATGTTGAATTATGTTCATCACTAAAACAGTAATTAACTAGAGGAGCAGTGTATGTCAGACATTGTAGTGTTGAATTCAGAAAACAAGTATTGCCCATGTTGACTAGGCCTGCTCCAATTCTCTTGATCTGCTTCCAGTCCAGTCGGACATTCTCCTCAGGATACAGCACAATCTTAGGTACTGGGAAACCATCATTCCCATCTCCTGAACCATTCATTTTAATGTCTGAAAGATTAATGTAAAAATCTAATTTAAAATGTAATGTAAGGAGAGCTGTACATGACTTCAATTTTCCTTATGTTTCATGATTTTTAAGTTGTTCACAATGTACAAGACAGCTGTAGAAGAGGTTCTTGAGCAAATGCATGATTTGGTTGTAAAACCATTAAATATAAGAAAACATTTACTCCTTCAAAAAATAAATCAAACATTTTAACAGATGTTCTCAAAATATTAACATCTAAAACACCAATCATGAATTCCTACAATGTAATTCCATGAGTTAAAAAAATATTGATAATCTTCAGCATACCTTTTTTATGTTCACCATTTTTAACGTCTTTGTTGTTTGAAGATGGATTTAATGGAATGTATTTCTTTCTCAGTGAATCTATCTGTAATGAATATGGCTTCTCTGCAGGTTTAAACACAACTTGTGTCAGCAAAATTCTCTTTGACGATGAAGAAATATCGCTATCTAGGTCTCTGCCACCTCTACCTAGGGACGACTTTAAAGTCTCCTCAATTTGGTAGATGTTATCAGAAGAACTAGCAGGCATAGCATTGATAATTTGATTTCTACTGAAATATACAGAAAATTATTATGTTTACTTGTTATACAGTCGATAATCCTTTTATCATTCATGATAATATGAATTTTTAATTATAGTCATTTGATACATTCTACAATAAATATTTATAGTAATACATTTCAAGTTCTATTTTGCTTTACAGGAATTACAATTTCAGACTTGAAACAGTAAGAAATAAAACGAAATCTGATAAACTGTGACTTGTATTATCGCTATTCATATTTAATCTGTGTCTTAGTGTAATGTTGGATGTAGAGGTAAAATAAATGAAGTAAACAACTCGGCATCCTGTTAGAAACAAACCAAGTAATTTTAATCTCTGCAGAGAAAGTGAAGGGTGTATTCATTCATTCATTCAAACAGGTTCAAAATAAATTTTTAAAGTGAAAGGTCCTGGACATTTCAGTTTAAAATTCTGAAGATCCTACTAATTGTTAGGAAGGTCCTGTTTTTAAGAGCGTTTTAAGCAATTATCAATAAACACCTTGTACCTTTTCATTTGTTCAAGTTGTCATTGTTGTGAGAATATATGACACAAAGGTCTATTAAATACAAAATGTTTACAGGGGGGTTTCATTGATTTTGATCATTAGGCACTATATTTAATGCCAATATATATATAACTATTTCACAAAATAATTACCCCCCTCCCCATTCGGCTACAAGTACAAGTATATCATGATTGACGTAGTTAGTGCAGAGGACGATTTCTAGAAAATCGGGATTGACATGTACATTTCACACGTTTTTGTTTGTTTTTCAGTAAAAAATAACAATTGGTAATTGTTTGTGACCAATGCAGTTAAATATCATTTCTAATGAAATAAGTTACAGAGTTTCATAAACTTATCAAAAGATAACTCGGAAGGTACAGAGGTACAGCTAATACCCAATGAACGAGTCTGAATCCAAGTGTCACTGACCTTGGACCTTCATAATTTTGAGCCCCCCATTCAAATTGTAAAGGGATAATATAATACATGGACAATTTAAATGTACCCTGTGAAGAAACATAGTATTTGATTGGGCAAATAAAAAACTAAGTATACCTTATTATGATAAAAAAAAGTGGGTCATGTGACACAAAATAGCATGCATTTTAACATTATTGATTTATTTTAAACTATGAAAGCTTCATTTGAGTTTGTTCTTCGGTTAACCTCTGTTTCTATACCTAACAATGGTCTAGAATGAACTGAGACCATTATTACAAGTGCCAAATTTATTTCGCATCACATGAACACGATAAAAATTTGATGTAAACATTCAAATAGTTTATTGGTTTTCATACATATACAATCTTTGAATACACCCATTTGTATTTGGTTGAAAAAAAATTAATTCACAGTGACAAAAGGGCAATGATATCACTTGAAATAAACAAAACTGACATCTTAACCACTTAAAGACGACATAGCAGCATGGCTTCCTCAGAAGAAATTGTCCAACACCGGTCAAGGAGACTTTTGTGCAACAGTTGATATATGTGTGTATGTGGTCTGCTAAAATATGTTCACGGTACATGATAAAGATGTTATTGAACATTTTACATCATTCACATTTCCCCGAGAACACGTAAAATACCATTTTTTACCTGAAAATGAATCCAATGCATGCGAATGCAACATCCGGGGATTTGCAATAATGATGATCTCTTGCGCATGCTTTTTGGTTGTTTTCATTTTCGGGGCGATTACATTCACTATCAAGGTAGCGTTCGAATAGACGACTCGGGTAGCACGAATCTTCATATTTTCCAGTTGAACACTAAATAATAGTACACCGTAATATAACTAGTGTTGGATGTATAATCACAATTGATGTAGTGTCGCATGTGTTAAAGATGGCCATCGGTTCAATCAAATCGTAAGTGCCCGTTCAGCGTTCATTGTTTACCACCGTGGGTTATTTAGTAGGGTGCCAATGTAACAGTAGACCATATTTTATCTCCGAAAAAAGCAATGTCCCGGATGGAATTCGATCTCAGGCCCTAATGCATTGTAAGCTACAGTAGATCTCTACTGTAGCTTACAATGCATTAGGGCCTGAGATTGAATTCCATCGAGGACATTGCTTTGATTTTGGAGATAAAATATGGTCTACTGTCCTTACTGTGATCTAAGTACTGCAGCTTACAATGCATTAGGGCCTGAGATCGAATTCCATCGGGGACATTGCTTTTTTCGGAGATAAAATATGGTCTACTGTTACATTGGCACCCTACGGTGGTCAGAATTGGAAATCTGATTGGGTTGAATGTTGGTATTTATGATATCGTCATCAAGGTATAATGACTCATGATGTGGGGGAATGTAACGGATACGCGTCTCTATCTAAGGTTAAAGATTTTCATAAACACCTCTGCTAACTGCGTTAGTGGAGTTTTCCTTTAGCTCCGTTAGTAGAGCGGCTTACAGTGCAACAGACGCCGGAATTGAACCCCATTGTATTATTTCGGAGATAAGATATGCTCTACTGTTACAAATCTTACACTCAAAATTAATAAGACTGTCATGTTTCTTTATACAATGCACAACAATATTGTAAAAAGTGAAATAATTCGCTTTAATAAGGCATTTTATCTGATCTTATTAAATCACATTTCTCAGACAACATATAAAATCAGAAACGGCGAAAAACATTTGAGCGAATTGACAGGACAAAAGAGCGAAAAACGGATATTTATAAGAACTACAACTTGCAACCCATTTGAGCGAAAATTTACTAACCCATTTAAGCGAGAGAGAAAAAAACCCTCTACCATTAGCCAGACATTAAGTCCGTTGCCCCCTGCTCATCACGGGGAGGTGGAAGTAGGTTCAGTTTGAACAGGACATTGTCTTGTTTTATTTATTAAAGTTCAGCACTATTTTAAAAGCTTAAAACAAATATAAATACATGTAGATAAGGCGACAATCTAATAATTCCATTCTTACTTGGTTCGTTGACCATAGACTGTAACTCGGTTCTAATAATTTTAGATGGCCTTGCTGAGAGAGCATCTATTGCTCTGTGTTACCCATTAGAATATGTCTTTCCACTTGTCTGTCATCCGGCCTATGGCTAAGCACGCGTTTCTCTCTCATCTAAAACCAGTTGTACGTCTGCCTCTGTTCTCAAACATGATTTACATCCTTTAACTACACACCTCAGGATGTGTCTCAATTTTTTTTTAATGTTATATCAATTCTATATTACCGGTATTTGACCATCGACAATTATACTACATTTCTGTCCTTTATTTGTTTCCTTTACATTGATCTCCATCTTGACTAAATAATAAGAATAACAACTGCTTGACTAAAACAAACTCATGTAATACTTTACAGGTGAGTACAGGTGAAGATTGTGAGCTTCGCTTAATTGTCCACATAGATTTTAATTGAAATTTTGTTGCTCAAATGTCCACAGTGTAATTTTTTTTTATAGCTCAAATGTCAATAGCCCATCAGAAACTCATATAACCACACATTTCTTAAAAGTGATTTGAGAAAAAGTGAAAATGTCCACGCAGTCTTATAGGTTGTGTGATTCTGTTGAAAATGGCTTGATGAACAAGACAAATACACTTGGCAAGCTGCAGTATTTGAGGAAAACCACTCGTAGTCATTAGCTGTTGGAAATCCTCGTTAAATAAATGAAGAATTAAATTAATATTTAGGATTTAAGGAAAAAAAATCTACAAATGTGCGGATGATCTTCGGCGTTCCCAGCAGTGCGTTATGTCATCATCAAACATTGGACACAGAGAAAATAATTACCATAAGAAATCGAAATCATCAGCATCTCTATTATTCTAAAGTAGCAATGATGATTCTGGTTGTTGTAAAGAGTCGGGAAAACATTTCTCTTTCTTATATGGAAAGAACTCTCTTTAATACTGAGATAAATTAAAAAGCAATACAGCAATCGCTTTGGGCTATTTACACTTAACATTCGGTATATACAGTTAAGATATGCTCAAAAGGGTAACAACTGTCAATGTCGATTGAATCAGCTGTAGTTGAGAGAAAACGCATAATAGGTCGAGTTTTCGCTTTTCCACACGGCTGTTTCATTTGAGAAAGTTTGCCATACTGTGGTACAACTAGATTCGGCCAGTGAAGTTGTTATACACTGTCACTGCTATTTCCTGTACTTACATACTCAACGGATTTTGACTTCTTTTTGGTATGTCTTAGCATGGATGGATATGCTGCTGAGTTTACCAACATTGTACCGTCTTCAGGATTAAGACGAAGGAAGCCTATCATCTTATTTCATTTGTCAAATATTTTGTCGAAGTGTCGATCTGTCTCAGGAAAATTTATTATTTATGGTAATCCTTGTGCATTTCTAGGCATCGACAATGTTATGAATACAACAGCAAATACTGTATTTGCCAATGAGTGGCGCCCTTGCGAGCAGAATAATCACATGATAAATTTATATACAATGATTACAATAATTTGTGTATGATTTAAGACATATTATAACAAACACAGACAAATGACTTGAATTAATTTAGTACAAGTAAATTGGGAATCAAAGTCCCTGAAATAAAAAAACAAAACAAAACAAAAAAACAGCAAAGGAAGGCACACAGGAGGTATAGTTCAACTTTAGTAAGTTATTGATCTAACGTTTTGTTTATTTTGGAGTTAAATGACATAGCATACATTTGTATAAAAATAAAAAGAAGTATCAATTGCATCTCAAATTACATTTACAAAAGTTTGAAGATTCTAAGAGGTAATAAAAAACCGTAAATCGAGGAAGGAAAAAACAATACAATAGCCAAAAGAAAAAGAGGAAATCATAGAATAGACCGTTTACATATATATACCTGATTTGATTCTAAAATCATACATCTTTATACCTCTTTTCATGCGAGTTATTTCCCTTACAACGGATAAAATGGTGTTTGGTCTAACAAGAGCACAGAAAGGACAATCTTCTCATAATTTGCAGATTTATTGAACCAAGGAGAAAATTAAAGAATAGTAAATGGAAAATTCATAAGTTGTTGCAATATTAAGATTTTGAACAGATTATGGGGAAAATATATATTATTTTCATTGTGCTTTGCATGAAAGAGGATCATTTTGCTCACCTTAAAGGGAAATAACTCCTTTAAGACGTATAATTTTAGAATTAGAGTTGGAAATGTGCAAAATGATCGATTAGATAATTGTTCTTAATTTCGGTTCAACCTTACATTTTATATTTTAACTTTTAATAGAATTTACAATTGACTTTGGTGGTAAATGAAACTCAATATCAATATATGAACATTTTTTATTTATTTGTATGTTTCCAATTTAACTTTGTACAAAATAGTTAACAATTAAACATTGTTTCGTCTTCAGATATGGCCGAGTTTGAAATTTATTATTACTGAAAATATGTAATATAAGCTTTTTTCATGGAAATTCTTTTTTCACTTAAATTCGTGTTTTTCCTGAAAACTGAATAAGAACTTTTCCCACTTCGACAACTTTTCACATTTTAATTTGTTTTTTTTCACTCAAAATCACAATGGTAATTTGCTATTAGAAATGCTATTAATGAGAAAAGGACTGAATGTTACATTTCTGAAAGGGCACCACATAAAGGACCAATGCTTTGCAAAGTTTTAATTTTCAGAAAAGAATATTTTTAAATAATTGATCAAAGTAGTCACAATTTGCCCGATCGAAGAAAAAAAGGATAAAATTATAAGCGTATTAAAAAAAATCCGTAATATACATAAGACATCTTATTATCAAATGGTTACAATTTAAAATGTAGACATTACTGCCATTTAATGAAATTTGTATTTTTATCAAAAGCGACCATGGTGGGTTGTCAAAATTTTGAAAGAGGACAGTCGAAGGAACATCAAAACCGTGTTTGATTGCAGATGGAAAAAAATATTAAAGCCAATCGACGACGAAGACAGACAACTGACGCTTCCAGGTATCAAAAGCTCACACTGTCTTTCACCATTTGAGCTAACAATGATGTTACGGAAATGTCACATGGGTTTTATACAAACCAGTAAAATGGCAAGGAACATGTGTTTCCGGCAAATTGTAAACATTTGCAGACTGTCAAGAAAAACATTTAGTGTCAGTGATCTACAGAACAAATTAAAACTTTTTTCTTTTGTCGGCAACTCTATCGATAATAGAATCATACACCAACATCGTGCAAGGTGTATCACAACTAGTTCAAGGTTACATAATAAGGTGTCCGATGTCAGCGATGACCAGTTGAAAAAGTTGATGGATCAGCTTGGAGAGAAATTTACAGAAGCAAGAGAATTACTGGACGATGTGGTTAGTTTACTATACCTTTTTTCATTTATCTTAATGTTTAAATATTTTAATTTTATTGTGTACATCTTAACTTACACTTAAGAATAGAGTTGCATCCCTTTGATTAGCAACTGACATTATTTACCAAAAAATCATATTTATTTATATTTTCCTCTTCAATATCCTTGTACAGTCCATATATAATGGAGAAAAAAATTTGAAGTCAACAGCCTTTAATGGCTTTAAAAAACCAAAATATAGGCACAGACACTCGACGCCTGGACCTGGTATCGGGTCCATTCGCCCTAACTACACGTTCGCCCTGGGTCCATTCGCCCTACAAGTGGGTCCGTTCGCCCTGATTATTAAAACGTATTTTAATGAACATAATGGATATTTCAATTTTAAGTAATGATATGAAAAAATATAAAATTAAAGTTATTTTCAAGCAATTATTACGTATATTGTTTGAAATGCTTAATTGAAATTTATAGATAGATAGATTTATTCACTTTCGTTAAAATACAGTATATAGCAAATTTGACGACAAAAAACAAAAATTGTCTTTATATCATAAGAAAATAAAGGAAATCTAACGGAAAATCATGCTAAAATAAACAAATAATCTTTAATATTTCTGCTTATTCTGTTGCACACAGCAAAATCGAAAAAAATAAATAAACGTCCAAATAAAGAAATTAGAGCATGTAAAAGCGAATATATGCACACAAGAGACAGAATAGTTCGGTCTAAATTGACTGTACACTTTAGCATGCAGCATATTTGAAATTTCACAATTTATTGTCTAGCAATCAAATATCACTTATTTTTCTATTATTTTTAATACCTTACATAATTATAATTATTAGGGCGAACGGACCCACTTTTAGGGCGAACGGACCCACCTTTAGGGCGAACAGGTAATAGGGCGAACAGGAATTAGGGCNAGATATTGTTAAAATATCTGATTTATTATATCTGTAATCTACCTGAAAAAAAAGCTGGGCGCCTAAATTATTTGTTGGGCTCCTTGAAAATGAAAGTTAGGAGACCAGGTGGCGACCATGGTTCAAAAGTTAGTGTATATCCCTGGAATATATGCACACAAGAGACAGAATAGTTCGGTCTAAATTGACTGTACACTTTAGTATGCAGCATATTTGAAATTTCTCAATTTATTGTCTAGCAATCAAATATCACTTATTTTTCTATTATTTTTAATACCTTACATAATTATAATTATTAGGGCGAACGGACCCACTTTTAGGGCGAACGGACCCACCTTTAGGGCGAACAGGTAATAGGGCGAACAGGAATTAGGGCGAACGGACCCGGATTCCCTGGACCTCCCTTTTCCCACAAAGTTGAATTTCACTAAATTAATCCCCTTTAAATTTCACTTGATTAATTTTTTCCCTTAAATCAAATTAAGGGAAAAAAAAAATATAGTGAAATTCAACCCTGTGGAAAAAAGGGGGGTCAACCGGGAAAAGGGGGGTCCAGACTTCGAGTGCCTGTGCCTTAAGTGAAAAAAATTAATTTAACTTTGTGGAAAAAGGGGGGTCAATCGGTAAAAGGGAGGGAGGTCCAGACGTTACGTATTTAAGGGAAAATTAATAAATGTAGTAAAATTCAACTTTGTGGAAAAAGGGGTGTCTAGACGTCGAGTGCTTGTGGATATGGGTTCATATTCATAGCTATTATTTTTGAAACTATAAAAATATACATAACAACAAGTAAATGTTTTTGTTTTTCTTGCATAACTTCCTATCCAATATTAACATGCCAACTGTATTTCTGCACCACTTAGCACAACATATCTGCAAATATATAATATAATATTATATTTAATTGGCAAAAAAGCCTCCAAGTACCTGGAATGCAACAGCTCACTTATAAAATTGGAACTACCTGTGTATTCAATGCCTATCACCACTAAAGTTGTGAGTTCGAACCCCGTTCATGGCAAGGTGTACACCATACAACATTATTTGATAAAGTTTGTCAGTTATTTGGGACACATCAGTGTTTTTCCCCCCAGGTACTCCGGTTTCCACCACAAATAAAACTGACCGCCACGATACAATTGAAATATTGTTGAAAGTGGTGTTAAACTCCATAAACCAAACAAAACCTATAAAATCAGCACGCCATAATCACTGGTGCACGACCCAGTGGGACAGATATGTTGTATGGTTGTCACTTTCTTAGACTTTTGTATAATATACTTTATTTCCTGTGACTGTACAATGAATTCTTCATTATCCTATACAATATATTAAAAATTGCTGAGTTAGATTGCTGTCAAATTATAATATTAAGTATATATGTAGCATCTACACACACTTAGACACATATTTTATGTCTATCTCTAGATTTTCCTTACTAGACAAGGTAACACTTCGATTATTGAAGCTCCATTTTTATGGAATGGATGTGGTCGAGTGTTCTAGGGTGCTGGTCGTAAGGCTAAGCGATTGGTGCTGCAGTGTATCAATGGTGTGAGTTCAATTCCCGTCGAGGGAAGAACAAAAAATTGACAGCTCAAAAATCTAATTCTAACACTGTTTGGTTTAATTTTCAGACGTATATATATTAAGCCATGTGTTCGAAATACATATATTATGTTACATATTGGTGGCCCCAGTGGGTCCTCGATTGGTTAATTAATATATACCATTAATTCCAATTTACTCGTAAATGGGGGAGGCGTAACGCACTCATCCTCTGGGACCTATAAAGTTGTTGACTGTCTGTGTTCAAACGGTTGACATTTGGAACTCGATTCACTGGCCGTTTCACCTTTATCGTACATCCATTCCACAATCAATAATTTTCAATAAAATCATAATTTTTTTTATCTGAACTGGGGTTTTTCACAAATCAAACCAGAAAACGACACTTCATGCTTATTATCGTACCAGCTTTGTCACAGCACATAATCATTTTCGTCTTTTGATCGTACAAACACGTTTTACAGGCTCCCGAGCATGCGATCCAACCAACATGTACTAAGTATCGAATTTATCACTGTGGTAAAGCTGATGACCGTAACTGTAAATTTTATTTGATTTGATCATTCCAAGATGGCGGATATGAAATTAGGTAAGAATCTTTTTTGTCGATTAAATTGGTTCTATAATGTATTTCAAATGACACATACATTATTAGTATGATGGTAATTTATGAACTTTTCACAAAGAAATCACAAATTACGACTGAAAAATGTATATGAAAGAGAAAATCCGATTTTAAAGAATCGCTAAGATGACCGTAACTGAAAACTGCAATTACGGTGATCTCAGTTTTCATCTTATCGATTTTTTTAAATCAAATTTTCTCTTTCATATACATGTTTCAGTCGTAATTTGTGATTTCCTTGTGATAAGTTCATAGATTACTATCGTACCAATGCATGTGCCATTTAAAATACATTACAGAAACAATTTAATCGACAAAAAAGATTCATACCTTATTCCACGTCCGCCATCTTGGGATGACCGTAATTGCATTTACGGTCATCAGCTTTACCCCCGTGATTTATGTCATTAAGGTCTAGTCATCAAATTGATTAACATGCAATCAGGGGAGAACGACCGTCTTTCAGAGGATATTAATAAATTTTACCCACTAGTTCTATTGTTATCGATAGGTATTCAAATTTTGGAAATACCTATTAGTCAAAAGAATTTGCACGTGTCTTAGGCCCAGGACAATTAGTGACGTCACTTGAACACCTGGCACAGTGCCCAAGTGGTTCAAGCTTGAACACCTGGCACAGTGCCGAGGTGTTCAAGTGACGTCACTATGTCGTCTGAGCCTAACACACGTGCGGCTATTTTGACAAATAAATATTTCCAAAAGTTATACAATACATACCAATAAATAATATAACAAGTGCCTAAAAATGACAAAGAGTAAAATTATGAAAATATACACCACAAAATGAGGTCATGTTACCTTACACACAAAAAAAAAACCCCAAAAATAATTTAAAAAAAAAACCTGTAAAATCTGTGGCTTCATTGGAACTTGAATGTTAATTCAAACTTTTAAAAATATAGTGTCAAACACCGTCTTCATCCAAAAATGATTTGCGAGTATGAATAATTTGTCTTTTCTCCAAATTTAAAACGAATTTAATTTACACAGGAATCGTACTTACTGAGGTAAAAGTCATCGTGCAATTTGCGGACTTGTAATATTACATTTCCAATACAAACCCGGTAGATAGCAATAATGAGAGAACGATGTTATGTTGGTATGACTGTTTTTTTTATGTGGCTCGGGAGGGGGGGATGTGGATTGCATTTTAAAGGTTTATGTAACAACACTGCCGTTATAGATTTAAAACAATAGTTTATTCCAGAATACTATGTAAAATATCCACCTGTTAGTAAAATATGTATGTTTTTTTTTCTCAAATACTACAATATAAATGTACATACTTTACATTTGGAGAAAAGACGAATTATTCATATTCGCAAATCATTTTTGGATGAAGACGGTGTTTGACACTATATTTTAAAAAGTTTGAATTAGCATTCAAGTTCCAATGAAGCCACAGATTTTACAGTTTTTTTAAATTATTATTTTTTTTTTGTGTGTAAGGTAACATGATCTTATTTTGTGGTGTATATTTTCATAATTTTACTCTTTGTCATTTTTATGCACTTGTACTATTATTTATTGATATGTATTGTATAACTTTTGGAAATATTTATTTGTCAAAATAGCCGCACGTGTGTTAGGCCCAGACCACATTGTGACGTCACGTGAATACCTCGGCACTGTGCCAGGTGTTCAAGCTTGAAGCACCTCGGCACTGCCAGGTGTTCAAGCTTGAACCACCTCGGCACTGTGCCAGGTGTTCAAGTGACGTCACTCGTGCGAATTCTTTTGACAAAGACCCTGTTCACACTAAGCGTATTTAGATCGATCGCGATCGCTTCGAGATCGATTTCAATATTCACACCAAAGAAATATCGATCGCAATCGGTCTAATTTGAGACCCATAAATTATGTGGTCTAAACTAGATCGCTCTTAACTAGAGTGCTTCACAGTTAGATGAGAATAACTAACGGTAAATCGATTCGAGATCGGTTCAAAACGTGTTCATTAGGCATGCGTTGAATAAAAATGGCTGAAAAAGCACAGGAATCGCACCCTTCACTTTCCAAAACAAACGAAGAAACTATTTCGTCACCCAGAGGTAATACATGGGGGTACGAGGAAACAGTATCCTTATTAGAGGTTTGGGCAGAGGATGCCATTCAAAGAGACAACAGAAAATTGAATCGATTCGAGATCGAATCAGATGAGCAGTGTGAACAGTGGTTATTAACGGAAACGATAGCAAGATCGATCCAATCTGAACACAAAAGCGGTTTCAAACTGAATCGAACTAACCTAAACCGATCGCAATCGATCTATATGTGAACACGGTCAAATAGGTATTTCCAAAATTTGAATACCTATCAATAACAATAGAACTAGTGTGTAATGATAGTAAACACCTTTAATCAACATGAAAAGTAACCCATCCAATCAGAGTGTAGTAGTTTTAACATATTTTATTGTCCAAAAACTTTACAATAGGATCAGATACAACTTACAACTTACAACTTAGAACATCCTCTCTTTTATATAGACATTATACAGATATAGTTGAACACACACACAAGTAAACCTAAAGCTAGATTTAATAATAAAATTTGTTCACTCCAAGGTATAGCTGAAATATTGCTAAAGTTGGCGTTAAACACCAATCAATCTATCACAAAAGTAAACACATTTAATCAGCAGGAAAGTAACATATATCCGTCCAAAGGATATTAATTAATGAATTCAGAACCTTTTACCAGACTTGACTGTATATGATTAACACGGCAGACGTATAAGAAACAGGAACTGCTTACCCTTCGCAAGCACCCGAGTTCACCCACTAGTTTTTTGGTTGGGTCCGTGTTGCTCATCTTTTTAGTTTTCTGTGTTGTGTTTGTATTGTCTGTGTCTCTCATGTTGTGATGTCCACATAAAAACGATGTTCGGTTCGTCCTTACACCCAGTTGTCTGTATGGAACTCTTGTCTAATTTATCTTTTGTGTTTATTTGCGTTTAGTTGTGTCCAACGAATATTGGCTATGTAAGTAATGCGGCGGATGTTTTATAAGAGGCAGGAACTACTTGCCCTTCGCAGGCGCCTGGGTTCACCCCCTGTTTTTTGGGTGGGGTCCGTGTTATTCAACTTTTTAGTTTTCTGTGTTGTATTATTTGTTTTGTTGGTCTTCGTTCTGTGTCTTGTGTACCCAACCAACGGTATTTTCGGGTTAAAGCGGTTTTCAAATTGGAAGTACGATTGGCGTATCGTAGCAACCAAACAACAGGCATCTAAACTTCCGGTTTGTCAGCAGAATTACGTTTATCATTATTATCATGATATTCAAGTAGATTTATTCCGATGGCAGGTTCCCGGCCTAAAGGAATATCTACAGCACAGAGGCATAACATGTCATTTGTATAGAAAACATGAATTAGTCTAGTTATGTGAACTCGCCCAAGATCTAGAGAAAATAACGTCAACAAATGACTATACGAACTTTCACAAATAAACAGGAGAACAATAACGGAGAACGGTGTAACACAGGTTGTGTGTGAGATCGGACAAGTGCCGATATGGTCGTCGGATTTAAAACTGTTGCCTAATATTGAACAGCGTGATATACTTATAATATATTTCATGATTTATTAAAAAAGTGTGATTGGAATGATGATCGCCTCAAGCTGTACAAAAAAGACAACGGATATGCTATAGTATGCATACTTCCCACGCTTCCTTCCATCAGATTTACACTGAGGAACACAGCACCAGCCCTTGGAAAGCTTGGGCCTTTCCATTTTTACCGTAAATGACGCGCATGACGTTGTATTTACATTCACGCCAGGCGTTGCTACCCAAACCGGAAGTAATGATGCCTGCAGTTTACATCAAATCACGTGATCAATAAACGAAAAAACCGGAGTTTCTGCCGAAATGGAAATGACTAGAAAATATCGTATTGCAGTGTCTCTGGATTGTCCATTCTTGATTGCCCCTTCGGGTTTCTCTAACGTTTATTTAGATCCAAAGTACACGGGAGAAAATTAATAGGATCATTAAATCTGTCCTTGCAACGGGCCATCAACGACAACTCTTACACATTAGTTCTTGCTGCAAGCTTCCCGTCACTTACAGTCCCCAAAGACTAGACGCACATTCCCTCTCGTCCTATGGGCGTGTTGGGAATTTGTTTTATCCCGCGCACCCATCGTACACCACTTTCGCCGAGAAATGTCTCTCTCTGTAATAAAAAAAATCTCCCTTTATCAAAACTTGTAGTGAAAACACTGGATTTGGATGGGTTTTGTCAGTGGAGTGAACCAACTGGACCCTATTTATATCACTCGTTGTTCCGATGCGGTTCCAGTGAATTCATTCATAGATCAGCATTTTACATGTAAAAGAATAGACAAATATATTTAGATATACTCTACAAGTGCATTGCATGCACATATTGGTTTATGTTTATTTTCGATCAGTGGGTCTTACTCAGATTTTTTCTGCTTATTAGGTTAATTGAAATTTCGACCTTATAATGACATTTATAATATTTTCAGCGAGAGAGTGAAGGAACGGTATATTTTTCTGCTGACTTAGAAGATGCACAACAAGCAGTGACAGAGACCTTGGAAGAATACAATAAACTTTTGGGGGAAATAAGTGAACTTCAGAAGGAGACAGTAGTTAGGACGATTGGACTTAGAATGGGAGAGCTCAGGGCACAGCTAGATGCTATAAATGAAACGTTAAAGGAATGAAATCATTTATATAAACTACCACGAATATCAGGAAAATAATTCAACATTATCTGTGATGTGTGCTTTCGTTGTGAGTCGTATTGACATAAAGGAATGAACCATGTTCATATTATGTTATATTTTAATATAATTAAAATTAGATGTGTTATATATATACATATATCTTTTTTTTTACATTTTTCTTTTGGCGATGTTTATCACAAAAAGAAAACTATTTAGAAAATATACAACACACATCTAATTTTGATTAGATTGGTTATAATTTTTCTTGATGTGATTGTTTTTCAATAAATCAAACAATACCATGTACCTGTTCATTCTTGTTTAAATGTGACCTTGGTGCAATTTCTAATAATTTGTGTTTTTTAAATTAGATAATAACACGAACACGGACTCCTTATAATTCACATGGAATTTGTATATTATGGAGGTTTGAAAAAAAAACAATGACAGGAGCATCGTAAATACTCCATTTTTTCTAATACTCGGTGATCCAGTTTTATTCGATTCGGGCTAGTGAAAAATCCCTTTTTACATGCCCGAATGTCCAGTAAGATAAAAATTACACCCTGGGGACTGCCTAATTATACATATGCATTGTTGTCTTGATTCTTGAATCCTATAATATAACAGAACATTGTTTATGTTATAAAGGTCCTTTCAGTTTATTGTTTTGTGACGTCTATGTGCATGTTTGTAAATGTCAACGGTGTTATATTTTAAACTTGCCACGTAATTCACTCGTGATTCTGGAAATTTACTGCCATTTTAAATGTTACAAAACGGAAGTATAGCAAATTGTGCACGTAACAAGATATGAATTATTTAATAATATACTGATTTATTAAAACGACAAGTTGATTAAATTGATATGATATTGATTAAATAATTGGTAGAACAGCTGAATTATTAAAAAAAAAATGTAGAGAGCCAAAGATTTTTCTGTAATGTTTAATGGTTATATTAATCGGTATACCAAAGTTTGGATGTTACTTACGGAAGCGTATTCGTTGTAGAAATATTTATATACCACTCTCCTGACGGTCCGAGGTGTATAAATTAGAAGCCGGGAATGTCACATTAAATATACTCTGTCTAGAACCTGAATAACATATAATGTACATATTGTTTTACATTTTCATTTTTTGTATCAATGTGCTTACAATGGTTTTTAAAAGAACAATACTGTCTTGTCTTTTCACAAGAAACTTTGAAGGTACCAAAGGGGTAATCAAAAGCCGTAAATTGAAGGACAGACAACACAAGGGCGAAAAGAAAAAAAGGACAAAAATTGTATTATGCCCCTATTATGTACCGACCTTAACAATGCATTTTATGCTTCCAAAATACGTATGCCACTTGAACCGGATCGGTGATGTAATGGTTAGCGTGTTCTCCTCGAGTGTGGTAGATCGTGGGTTCGATTCCCGATCGGGTTAAACCAAAGACTATAAAATTGGTATTTGTTACTTCTCCGCTGAAGCTCGCATCATTAAAAAGAAAGCTCAAAGACTGGTTGGCTAGGATTCAGAATCCACGGACTGTTGTTTCAGTTAGTTACTTACTTACTTATCCTCTTCGTGATTAGGATCACATAAGGCCGAAACAACGCCACGCCACTTCTGTCTGTCTTTTGCCACTTTCTCTGCCTCTACCCAGGACCATCCCATCTTCTTCAACTCCCCTTCTACCATACGTCGATACGTTTCTTTTGGTCTACCTGTCTTTCTCTTCCCGTCACTCGGTGTCCATCTAAGAGCCACTCTTGTTATGTTCTTTCTATCTTTCCTCAGTACATGTCCTATCCATCTCCATCTTATTATTATTTCAAGGATGATGTTACATTCTGATGTTTTCTTATATAGTTCAATATTAGATATCTTGTTTGGCCAAAAAATTCGGCAAATCTTACGGACATAGCTGTTGTGAAATGCTGATAGCTTTTGTTCATCTTCTTTAATTAATCTGCAACTTTCAGCCCCATATAGTAGTACAGATTGTACATTGCTGTTGTATATTGTTAGCTTGGTCTTATAACTAAGTTTGTTTTGTTTCCATAGGTTGTTTAGTTGGCAAAACACTGTTCTGGCCTTCTGAATTCGGTGATGTAATTGGCGTGTTCTCCTCGAGTGTGTTAGACCGTGTGTTCGATTCCCGATCGGGTTAAACCAAAGACTATAAAATTGGTATTTGTTACTTCTCCGCTAAAGCTCGCATCATTAAGGAGAAAGCTCAAAGACTGGTTGGCTAGGATTCAGAATCCACGGACTGTTTTTTCAGTTAGCTAGCATTATAAAAATCCAACTACGCGTGTTGGTCTAGTATAAAAAGGATCTCATCATCATCATCTCATTTAAAATTAACTTGTTCTCGCCATGATATAGCTGAAACATTGCTGAGTTGGTGTTAAAAAACAACCAATCACTTACACGGTGTGTGCCAAATGTAAAAGGCCATTCAAAGACACGTATACCATTGTATTGTAGACTGTGAAAGTGTGTAAATTTGACTATGTGTCAAATGTAATAGGCTATATACCATTGTATTGTAGACTGTGCACATTTAAATACAAATCCAGACCCGTTTTGGAATCTGATCGTTGAAAAGTTTGGTGTACACTTACACATGCATTTGGGCCAACTTACCAGTAAAGGTTTGCTTTGTGCAATCCTAGGAAGGCCCATACCAGAATACATACTGTAGGACCAGGATCAAATTGAATTCTAAGAAGAATTTGAAGATACCAAAAGGGCAATCAGAATCCGTATATCGAAGAAGTCCAAACAACTCAATGGTCAAAAGAAAAAGTACAAAAACTGACCTCCATAATTTATTTACAGGAAATGAGTCTTGATCATTTTATCTGATTGTTAAAGCAGTCCCACAAATTCAATATCTTTAAATACGGCAATGAAAACAACTTTACTTAATAACATATTGTTTTTTCCTGTAACTTTATGTCTACACATGTTGTCTTTTGTGTTTGTTCTTATATTGCTTTATATTATCTCTGTAAAAGAGGAAATAAAGATTGATGAGAGATGATAATGACTGGCAGGTTTTCCAGGTTAGCCCTTTGTCTGTAATACAATTGTGTTATATAAACTGAATGTAATAATTTTACAATTGTGTTATATAAACTGAATGTATTAATTTTCCAATCTTGTCATGTGCACAGGTTAATACGTCTATATTGTCACGTATTTTCATTATTTGTACCAATGTACTACTAAGAATGGTTTTTAAAGAATACAATTTTCTTGGCTTGTCACAGATGTATTATGTCCCTATTATATATTTTTGATGTCTATGTTATATATAAATGATTGTATTGCATGTTTATGGCTCCAACGGGCTCTTGATTGTAAATAAACATATAATTTGCTTATCAGCATTTTTTATAAGTCAGACATACCACAAGCGTGTACAGTTTTCCATCTTATTATATATTACGGGTGGTTTGCTACGCCACACGCACGGATACTTGAACATCGCCTCGAGGTAGGTTTATGCAGTTGTACAATCTAAAAAAAAGGAAAACTAACAAAACCAAGTAGTTCACCGAAGGGCCCATATATCAGACTTCATTGTTAGCATGCATTCATTGCGTGGAAACCCGTCAGTTTTGCAAACACTTCTGTACAGTTAAAATTCCGGGCAAGGATACCGTTCACACAAAACCCATTTAACTGATATTTCCAATTGATGGAATTTTGCTTTACAGCTTAAGTTAAAACAAGTAAGATGCTAAAAAAAAATCGTAAAATAAATCAACAACCAAGCGTTAATTTAACTAGCGTTCAACAAGGTCACCGGAAGTTGACAGTTCACAAAAGTCAATCTATCCCAGTTATATTTATTATTTTTCCCGGAAAATGAACATTTTAAGGGGAATTTTAATGTTTATGTGTACCACAGTCCTGTATAAATACACGAAATCACTATAGATTTATGGCCATTTATCCGGAAGTACGCATGTGCAAAACAAAAAAAGAAAAAAGATACCAATGTGAATTTCTTGGCAAAGTGTAACCAATAAAGGACGTCATATTAAAATGTACTTCACATTTATAAATACATGTACAGACAAAGCTTTTAACTCTCTCCATAAAAAGATATGCCATGACAATGTTGTTATTTTTTCGGGGGGGGGGGGATAAAAAATCTTCATATTTGTGTGATAAAATATATGTTGATGATTGAATGGAATAGTTTATCTTACAGGAAATGTATATATGAGCGAGATGTAAATGGACAGAGCTTCTATTGTTCGTCATCACTCGAACATATCGCATAAAATTTAACATGTTCATTCAACTGCTACGAACTTGTATACACCTGTGATGTTAACAGCCAGAACAGTACCACTGTTACAATAGGTCCTTGTTAAATCAATAGTGCTTTAGGGGTTCCGTATCTGATCTAGTCGTTTTATCAGGTACACTAATGACATACCAGTCTCTTCAAACACCACCAAATAGCCCTTTTCAAGTCAAAACCATCGATTATCTAGCAATGTGCAATGACGACCTTCATGAAAAGTTAATATCCATAATTATCTAAATGAGAAGGAGTTATTTCTAAAAGCCCGAAAGGCTGAGGGAAGTAACTCTGTCAAAATTTGATAATTCTGGATATCAACTTCTCACGAAGAACATAATGGTATTATTAAACTGCACCTGCCACAGAGAAGCAGCATACCAAAGTTGAAAGATAGAAATGTGTGTTTGTATATATTGAATAAAACATTGTATTGTTCTAATATATGAAATGAGACACAAGTCATGACAACATGATTAATGTCCATTTACCCACAATTTACAGCATAGCACATTAAATGACAAAAATCGAAAGAAAAACATATGTATAAGTGCAATTAGCCGTAACTATAGTCACATTTACAGTAAAGAAAAAAAAATGTTACAAAGAACAGAATCCCAGAACTAACGACGGTATCGCTTGCATGCTACAATCAATCAAAGCTATGACTATTACTTATGAACGTTTGAACTGCTGTAAAGATGTCAGCAATTTGTGCTACAGTTAAATTTTCGTTTCCGTATACGATTGTATCTATTATATAGCTCAGTAATTTTGAAGTATTCAAAAAACAGTGTGTCTTTTGTGTTTTAATTGGACATTAAAGAAAGACGTGAGGTACATTTCGCACTCAAAACCACAAGCCATGATTGTCCTTAAATTTAATCGAAATAAATCATAGTTAAGATTATTATAATTGCATTGTATAACTTAACTTACTGTGAATAATGTTCCATTTTCATTCACCGCGGTAGAATACCAAACTAACACTTAGGTTTCGTCATAAACTGGTGGTGGCATTTCTATTCTCCAAACCTAAGGAGTTCCAGTCTATCTAATGATAAAGTTGTTATTCCTATACTGAGAAAGGACTAAATCTGTCCGTCAGACAAGCACGACATACCCTTAGTTTAAACATATTTTATTGTCCAAAAACATGACAATAGGATCAGATACAAGTTTTTCAACTTAGAACACCTTCTCCTTTATATAAACAATATACAGAGACATACCCTTATTAACTGTAATTCATCCATGCTAGATGCAACTAAGACATGCACGCAATCATTACCTGCTCTTTTTGAGCTGTCGTTGACTAACAGGATACGAGTAATGAGTACCTAGATCGAGACACTCCAATTTTTATGTGCAACCTTTGACGCGATTTTTACTTTTGTGCGTATTACCGTTATAATTGCGCTATTGCCACCACATGTGTGCATGTTTTGTGACACATTTAAATAAAGGTAAAGTATTTATTCAATAATTTTTTAACACAGTGTATCACTTATGTTGTCCCCTTCTCGATACATTCATTTATTGTGCTAACTTGTTCATTGTGTCAGGAGATTTGAGCCATATGTTACCTATGCCAATCTCGTGTTGTTTATTGTTAAACTACCGTAATATAACTGTTGTTACTTTCCAAATTTAATACATTCATATACATGTACATGTATATGTAGTTTCATGAACATCATTCCTGGAATTGAGTAAAATTTGATGTTCCTTTGTTAAATCCTTTTATGTAAAGGTTTCAATAAATTCAAATCACATACTATTCTCTTTTATGTTTGTTTGATGGTGTTTAGCGCCGTCTCCAACAATATTTCAGTTTTATTGGTGAAGGAAACCCGAGAACCCGGAGAAAACCACCGATCTGTCGCAAGTCGCTGACAAACCTTATCACATTATGTTGTACACCTCGCCCTTATCGAGATTCGAACTCACAACATCAGTTGTGATAGGCACTGATGACATATGTAGTTGTAAATCCAACTACCATACGATCACGACCACGGCGGTGTATTTTAGGCGTGGTAGGCTAAATTTATTTCTTGCATGGATTTCTCAATTTTAAATGGATGCAAATGAAATTAAAATTTTACCGCAAAATTCAGTGTAGCATTTCTTAATCCCCAAATATAACGCGCCATGCTGAAGGCCCTCAGTACATGTACACTATATTGTTTAACTTTATATAATTTCCCTCTACACAAATCCATTTTTTATTTACGTACCGACTGTTATATTATTTTCAGTCCTTGTCCAAAGATTTTTTTTTCTGTCCAAACGCGGATGTATATCTTTGATTTTCTATTATATTTATCGCGTAATAATTTCAAAAGGAAATAGAACGATTTTATAACCAGATTTAAAAACTGTCAAAGAAAATGTTTATTTTTGGATATAAAAATGTTTTCGTCATCTTTTTATTTGTTTTATTTGTCTGTGTATACGAGCAAAGTCGTGTTTAGATAATCGCTTGTTGATAAGAGATGCAATTTTATGAATTTTTAATGATGTTTGATTAGATCTATTAAGATAATGACAAACTACTAGAAATAATTGGTAAATTGCAATATCAACAGCTTCTTAATTACACCTCGTGAAGCGAGATATCATTCAATTTCTGCGATAAATCACGCGAGGACATTAAAAGACGTACGGCATGATTCAAAGATAATTTTAAAATGCATAGTTACAGAAAGAATCGGATTATTCGTTTTTTGTAATATTGATATCATAAACCGTGTCATAGTTGTTTGTGTTGTATAACAGAATACGTGTAATGAAAACATTTGCCCTGTGGTTCCTATTCTTGACGTTCAGAGGTAAGTGTATATGTACGATTCTTATCTATATATTAATGTATATAATTTTCGTTTTTAAAGAAGAAATCCCAACAAAACTAATAAATAACAAGAGGTTAAAAAACTTCAACTGAATTAAATTAAATTTAATATTTAAAAAAAAAATATATATTTAGATTATTAAAATGATTAACTCCTATAATATAGGCATTTATTTCTGGTCCTATTTGTTTTCTTTTAGGGCCGTCGTGGTCGTGATCGTGATGGTAGTTAGTTTTATAACAACTCATGCAATCGGTACCTATCACCACTAAAGTTGTGAGTTCGAATCCGGCTCACGACAAGGTGTACTCGATACAACATTATGTGATAAAAGTTTGTCAGTTACTTGCGGCAGGTTTTTGGTTTTCTCCGGGTACTCCGGTTTCCTCCACCGATAAAACTGAACCACCAAGATATAACTGAAATATTGTTGAAAGTGGCGTTAAACACCATAACCCCAACCCTTTACGGCTGATAATTTAAGCTTCAGACGCTTTATCTTGATATCAAAGTTAATATTCCCCCAACTAATCCTTATTTTTTGGAATCTTTCGGTTTAATTCTCTCACAATTTAAATATGATTGTGTTTTATTATAATTAATTGTGAAATTTGATAAAATATGATTTAGCTTTTTAAAAAAGAATAGCGGGTGGAATTTGGTATATATTTAACAAAAACAGATTTCTTTTTTTTCCCTTGGACAACATTGAATATTATCAATTATTAAATATATGTATAAATTACAAAGTTGTCACTAATATGGCATACCAACAAATTAAAGAACATCATACAATTAAGATCAGTATGGTGATCAATGTCGCGAGGCCCAAGCATAAAAATATAATAGTCACAAGTTTGGAAAGACAGAAAAAACAGTTATAGAATAAAAAATCATGCAACCAAGAAGAGTTTGAAGATACCAAAGGGGCAATAAGAATCCGTATATCGAAGAACAGACAACACAGTGGCCAAAAGAAAAAATACGAAAGGACAAACAACGATCTACAAAACATACACATGAAACTAAAGATCGAGTAACACGAACCCCACTAAACACCGGGGATGAACATAGGTGCTCCGGAAGGGTAGACAGTTCCTGCTCCACTAGTGGCAACCGTCGTGATCACTTAGCACATTCCCGATTTGATTCTAAAATTATAGTTTTTATACATTTTTATTCGAGTTGTTTCCCTTAAGACGGACAAAATGGTTTCCGGGCTGGCAGGAGCAATGGAAAAAGGACAACGAATTTGAGAATGTCATTTTCTCAGAATTTGTAGATATTTGAACCTTGTATATAATCAGAGCATCATAGAAAATTTACAATTGGATACATGGGAGAAATATATGTTATTTACATTGAACTTTGCATGAAAAGGTACCCCTTGGGCTCATTTTAAAATCAAAGTACAAAATGTGCAACTGGTCTATTGAGATTATGATAATAATATAAATCAAATTATGTTGTCGACTGAAATATAGATGTAACGATGGTATACCGTGGTATAATGAATCGAGTGCAGTAGGTGGTGGGTTCGAGGCCCGGTCAGGTCAAACCAAACTTGCCCAAAGACTATGAAAATTATATTTGTTGTTTCTTCGTTAAGCAATCTTCATTTGAAGTAAGAACAAAGAGAACGAAGCAAGGTACATTAACACACCAACGTAGACCAAAATATAAGGGTTTTGTTTGTTAGCATTTGTATTGTATTAACAATGTAAATATATTATTGTTATTATTTGCAGTGTCCATTTTATGATCACATAAGATTATCATATCTGCATTCTTTTGCTTTTTTTTTTAGCTCACCTCGGCAATGTGATCTTTTGCCAAAACTCGGGTGACGTTTGTCGTAAATCTTAAACTTTTTCACATTTAAATATTCTCTTCTTATACCACTGAACCAAACTAAATCAAATTTGGCGGGGATTGTCATTGGGTGACACCCTTTCAAAATTAGTCCCACAGGCCCACCCTCCATTCAAGATGGCGCCTGTTACCAAAAATGGAGATTTCTTTAATTATATATTGCTGCTTTAAAACAAGTCAAAATGAGCTCAAATTTTAACTGTAGTTTCATGATAATGAGTAGTTCAACAAATCTTTCTGGTATTTCGGTAATTTTTGTAGCCAATTAATACCGATTATGCTTTGGTCTCTTTTGATTAACAAATCACATTAAATGTTTCCTCAGAAACTATTGATCCAAATGAGACCAAATTAGACTGAGATGGTCTGTGGGCGGATTGTTTGGAAATTTTATTTTTAACAGCCCTGTATGCCTTCTACAAAGACCACAATTACTAAAAATAGAAATGTCCTTTTAATTACTTATTACTTTAAGCCAACATTAGTTAAAATTTAAACTGCAGCTGCACGACAATAAGTACTTCAACAATTCTTATGTGTATTTTTTGTTTGTGAAATATTTATTGCGTTCGACTTGTATGATATTTTAATGCAAATATTCACATTAATATCTTCTCAGAAAACTGAGACCATCAAATGTATGTGTGGCATTCCTACCCCCGCCTTCAATCCTATCTGGTTGCCGCCATTAGTAAATGTGGAAATTTCTTTAAATGGCCAAAAAAAAAAAAAAAAAAAAAAAGGAATTGACTTTATCATATGTTCCAACCTTTGCTATGGCATTTAGAAGTCTTAATTGAAAACCAGATGGAAGATTGAAACATAAACTTGCTTTTAAGTGAAAGTTGCTTTGAAAACGATACTTCTGTGAAAGTTAAAATAGAAACGTTCACTGAGATTACCAACTATATTTCAGATTGTATCGAATAATTCGTGATTTATGAATTCCTGTTTTGGTTTAGGTAACGATATTAACATTCATTTCTAAATAAAAACAATTAAGACAATTACATCAATAATGAAAGCCATTTTCCGTTTCCGAGAAGTTGATATATTGTTCTTCAGATTCTACTTTTGGGTGTAACAAAGGATGCAAACTGTATGTTTAGTATTAAGACAGTCATTAGAACTGAGAGAGGGAGACTCATCACAGTCATAATTGCAGTTCATGTTATTGTATTTATTTTCTATGTAGTCATGTATACTTTATTTGTCTTGTCTGTACATGTATATTATGTAAATTGTAATGCTAAAACCCAAATGGGTTACTTGTGTGCATTAATAAAATAAAGTATTACATAACAGTTGGATGTTTTTTCCCCGAAGTCTAAAATATAGTAGTCAGTTAAGCTAGGTTTATTTGGTATACATGTTTTAAAACATATCTAAAATAAAAATAATAATAAAAAGACTAGTTGCAGCTTTTAAAGTCACCCATTTAAAATATTTATTGTATTGTTGGAATGTTGGCAAATCAAAGACATTATGATTATGTATCACAACATAGTACGTATACTAACAATCTAATTCGGCGTGAGGTTTCTCTACAGGGAACAAACAAGTAGTATGAAACGGTAATAAAGGCGCGGTCATCATTTCTAAAAAAAAAAAAAAAATGAAAAAAAAATGAAAGCACTCGTACTATACCACCGAGTAAAATTTAAAAAATGAGGAATGTTTTTAAAATATGGCGATAATACAACTCAATTATAGTAACACATAACACAATATCTATATAAGGTAAAAGTATATTTGTTCATTGCTACACATAACTGGAACCTTCTTGGATATGTTAGTAATTACAAGGGCAATATTTCCAAGTATTCGTACTGACTGTTGAAATTATTTCATCTATAAATAATCACATATTTGCCTTTGGAGCGTGAATCCTGTTGTCAGAGCCTGTGTTCTTTTATATCGCTCTTGGAGCCCGGACTCTGTTGTCAGAGCCTGTGTTCTGTTATATCGCTCTTGGAGCCCGGATTCTGTTGTCAGAGCTTGTATTCTCATATATCTTCTCTTGGAGCCTCTTTTCAGCTTGCGTTCTCTTACACCTGCTCTTGGGGCCTTGATTCTGTTGTCAACGTGTGTTCTTTTTTTTTAAATTTTATCTGTGTTTTATAGTGTTGTTTATCTTGTGTTTGTACTGCTGTCAGATCTTGCGTTCTTTTATATCTGCTCTTGGGACCTGGATCATGCTGTCAGAACTTGCGTTCTTTTATATCTGCTCTTGGGAGTCCGGATCTTGTTGTCAGAGCTTGCGTTCTTTAGTTTTATCTGTGTGTATATACTGTCGTCAGAGCTTGTTTTATTTGTGTATTTGTGTTGTTGTCAAAGCAATACTTGCGAAGTGGGAAAAATGTTTAAAAAAATGAACGCCATTTCACCCAGTACATGTGAACCATGATACATGGAATAAACATCAATATTAATAAAACTCGGGCAGAGATCTGTCTTTTTTTGCATACATATAATGTCACAGGAGTTGGTACTGTATGAACAACAACAAACAAATATTTACACATTATCTGTATAATCGAGCTAAATTTCAAATTTATTTGCTTTCTTTAAGTCATGTTGGTAACATTTGTATTTGATAATTACTTTTCAACATAGAAAATGTACAAAAGAAGTAATATCATATGTTATTAAAACCACAGCTCTCTCTATTTATAACACATGGACTTCCTCTAGATCTACCACATCCTTCGGCATCCTTTGGTTAAATCAATACAATTATAACGATATGAAGACACTCGTTATATTATTTGAATTAAATACCCCTATTTCATCTAAAGCCGTTATAAAGCAATACAATAGAAATCATTGTAGTTCTAGTTTTTTTTTCTAAACAACTTACTGTGCTTGATTTCAGACTAGTTTTTGATACTGCTAATTCATACCAGCAATTAATATGTTGTGGGAGAACGTGATCCACGTAATGTCTAGAATTAAGACGTTTTTAAATTCACATGACCGGGGGTTAGAATTATTTAGTTTGTTCGCATCAATATTTCCAAATACATACAATATTTTTGTTAGCTTTGGCAATAATTGTTTTCGTCAAATTGTTGGAATTCCAATGGTGAACAAATTGTACTCCTCTCATTGCTGATTTGGTTTTATACTGATATGAATCTTAATTTAAATGGCCAAACTACAAAAACACCATTATAAGCAATAACTTATAGTTATTCGGCAATAATTGTAGATACTTGGACGATATCTTATCTGTAAACAGTCTTGATTTTCTGATGTTTGTTAAACAAATTCATCCCAAGGAACTTGCGTTAAATAAGGCTAATATTACAAGCGAATCATGTCAATTTTGTTTGATTTTCAAGGTAAATTTAACACACGTGTTTAAGACAAAAGAGACGATTTTTCTTCCATTTTCGTAAATTTTACCTTTGGATGGTGTTTACATATCTCAGTTAGTTAGTTTTGCACGTATTTGTAATAATATTTCTTTCTTTAATGATCGTAATCTCGTGATAACAGAAAAACTTTTACACTAAGGATACCGTTTTCATAAATTATTGAAAACGTTCACACAATGTTATTACCGCTATAATGATCTTGTATATAAATACAATTCTGCATGCAGAGGTCTGACCAACAAGGGTATTTCCCATCCATGTCTTTATGGCGATGTACTTAACGAAGCTGCAAAGTTCGAATCTGACACATCTAAACTTATAAAACTATTTAAAACTGTATTTGCAAAGGCGATGTCTTCGTAACTATATTTTTTCTTTTGAGGCAGATCTACTGTGTTGAAATATAGACAACCTGCTAGTACAACTTAGTAGACCCAACTAGCAATTAAATTAGTACATTTGTATTTCATTCCATATTATATTACTATTTTATGTTTAATATTTCTTTTCAACAAATTGATGACCTATTTATTCTGGTCACCCACGAAGACTAATAATTTCTTTAGATTATTATGAATAATTGATATTAAATCTGTTACATGTATCATTTAGGATTGTTGTGTCATAAGAGTAATTGGTCTTTTACTAACATATTCTACCTTCCTAGCTAGTAGTCAGTTAGCTACGAGCATTCATTGATCCTGCTATTGAACTGTCCATGTGACCAACATATTCTACCTTCCTAGCTAGTAGTCAGTTAACTACGAGCATTCATTGATCATGCTATTGTACTGTCTAAAGAGTAATGGTATTTTACTAACATATTCTACCTTCCTAGCTAGTAGTCAGTTAACTACGAGCATTCATTTACCATGCTATTGTACTGTCTAAAGAGTAATGGTCTTTTACTAACATATTCTACCTTCCTAGCAAGTAGTCAGTTAGCTACGAGCATTCATTGACCCTGCTATTGTACTGTCTAAAGAGTAATGGTCTTTTACTAACATATTCTACCTTCCTAGCTAGTAGTCAGTTAACTACGAGCATTCATTAACTCTGCTATTGTACTGTCTAAAGAGTAATGGCCTTTTACTAACATATTCTACCTTCCTAGCTAGTAGTCAGTTAGCTACGAGCATTCATTGATCCTGCTATTGAACTGTCCATGTGACCAACATATTCTACCTTCCTAGCTAGTAGTCAGTTAACTACGAGCATTCATTAACTCTGCTATTGTTCTGTCTAAAGAGTAATGGTCTTTTACTAACATATTCTACCTTCCTAGCTAGTAGTCAGTTAACTACGAGCATTCATTGATCATGCTATTGTACTGTCTAAAGAGTAATGGTCTTTTACTAACATATTCTACCTTCCTAGCTAGTAGTCAGTTAACTACGAGCATTCATTAACCCTGCTATTGTACTGTCTAAAGAGTAATGGTCTTTTACTAACATATTCTACCTTCCTAGCTAGTAGTCAGTTAACTACGAGCATTCATTGATCCTGCTATTGTACTGTCTAAAGAGTAATGGTCTTTTACTAACATATTCTACCTTTCTAGCTAGTAGTCAGTTAGTTATGCACATTCATTGACCATGCTATTGCACTGTCTAAAGAGTAATGGTCTTTTACTAACATATTCTACCTTCCTAGCTAGTAGTCAGTTAGCTATGAGCATTCATTAACTCTGCTATTGTACTGTCAATGTTTATTTTGCCATTCCTTTTTTTGATAGTATACGAGTTTTTTTTTTAGTGGAAGCAAATCTGTGTAGATTTGTTTTATTCTTTGTTTAAATAATAAGAATCATACTCTGCAGTGATATGAATAGAAGGTTTTATACTATGGACAAACAAAACAAGTTAAACTTTTTGTACTAACGCATGCACACGACGGGTGTCACTTTTGAAGCAGTAACTGCTGACCCTTCCGGAGCACCCGAGTTCATCCCTGCTTTTAGTATGGATCTTTAATTTTCTGTGCAGTGCTTGTAGATCGTTGTTCGTCATATTTCTTTTGGCCATTGTATTTATTGTCTGTCCTTCGAGTTACGGTTTCTGATTACCTCTTTGGTATCCTCAACTTTTCTTTAGGAGAAGTCTGACAAATAAAATGGTAATTAATCTTTTTTAGGACCTTTGGTTTATTTTCTCTCTTTTGACTTTGAGCGTACCTAATGAAGGTTATTCCAGAAACGCGTCGTGCGCACTAAATTAGATATCTACGTTTATATTACTCTACATTATTAAGTGCATGTATCGAACACTAATGTATTGCCATGTGTTTTTATAATGTAGAAAATGCTTCAATAATAATTTTACAGTAAATTTGTGGCATATCAATACCTAAGGTATTATATATACTACATATGTGTGGAGAGAATTGTACAAAAGCGGAATTATATCCCACAAATCTCTTTGATGTTGATGACGCGTATGATAATCTAGACAGTCAATCTCTAACAATTAAATCTTGTAACTTCAGAATAATATGTTTACTCTGACGTTCATGTGGCTGTAAATAAAATAATAGTCGGGTAAATGTTCCAGAGATATCATGCAAACGTTATAAACGTTGACTGATTTCGGATACGTCATTCTTTTTTCCTTTTGGGAGGGAGGAGTTACATACCTTTCTTTTTTTATCCCTCTACAAATAGTCGGGGATGTGGCATATTATTGTACCTATCTCTGTATGTTTACATCCGTATGTACACGCCACGATATAATTGAAATATTGTTGAAAGTGGCGTTAAACGCCACAACCCATAACCTATCCGTATGTTCAAATGAACGATATATGTTTCATGCAACTATTTTCTTTTAGGGTGTCATTCATAAACCTGTAAAACATTCACAACTTATTACTAGATTAACACGACGGGTGCCACTAGTGGAACAGGAACGGCTTATCCTTCCGCAGCACATGAGTTCACCCCTGGTTTTTAATGGGGTTCGTGTTACTCGATCTTTAGTTTTATGTGTATGTTTTGTAGATTGTTGTTTGTCTTTTTGTACTTTTTCTTTTGGGCATTGTGTTGTCTGTTCTTCTTCGATATACGGATTCTGATTACCCCTTTGGTATCATCAAACTCTACTTGTAACAAAATGATTGATTGATTGATTGTTGTTTAACGTCAATTAAGCATAATGTTAGCTATATACGAGAACAAGTTTACCAATAATAACAATCACTGTAGCTTATATGGTGGGAATATTGGTGAAAGTTTTATATTGTCTAAGGAAAAAGTAAGATTTAATGGATAGAGCAGAGGGTAGGACTTGCAAACGACCACTCGCCATTAGGAGAAGCTGTCATATGTCCTTAACTTGCAAGGAGCGTGACTATCTGTATACACGAGATAACCATCACCATGTCGTCCTTAGTGTGACTTTTATATTTGATTTGTCACACACAACTTGAATGTTCGTTGTAGCTAAAATGATATGCAAATGGTCGAAAGCTCAAATTGTCCAAGGGGCAAAGGGGTATCTGATGGATAGAGTAGGAAAATGTTTCCCCTGCTATGGACACACAAACAACCATTATAAACAAACAATTACTCATTAGGAGTTATTCCTAGTTTTCTTGAATGTACAGGGAGTGTGCCATTCTCAACACATGATCCACCCATTACCGTCTTGTCTTAAGTACGAATTGTGTATTTTATTTGGCATACCCCACTATTGAAGGAGTTGTACCCACTGGTGGAGAAACTAGGTTTTATTTACTATACCCCAGGTTCTCTTGGGGGTACACATAATGAAGATGTGCACTGTGGTTAAATATAGGAATTCCGTTTTCTGACAGTGTTCCTCATAAGTAAATCTTTAAAACATTTAAGATGCTATTTTATATGGTGAAATTGTTCATGTGGAAACGTATCAGAGTTTTGTAAATTTTAAACTATTCAGCTTAAGTCTTTATAAGAGTACGTGTTTTGGTGAACTTAGGACCTACGCCATCTTTGAGCAGCACATGAGTTCACCCCCAATTTTTAGTGGGGTTCGTGTTACTCGATCCTTAGTTTTATATGTATGTTTTGTTGATCGTTGTTTGTCCTGTTGTACTTTATTTTGGCCATTGTGTTGTCTGTTCTTCTTCGTTATACGGTTTCTGATTGCTCCTTTAGTATCTTTTGGCCATTGTGTTCTGTTCTTCTTCGATATAAGGTTTCTGATTGCCTCTTTGGTATCTTCAAACTCTTCTTATAAGGCTTTTAAAGTTCTACTATGTTTAGTTTTACTGCGATGACAGGTTTAGTACAAGAATAAAAACCGTTATCAATATTTAACGAAGGTGGCAAAACAAAAAACAAAGAGCCTATATGCACGGAAAAACGCAAATTGAAATTAAATTTCACGATGAATGGAACATAAATTTTGTCTTAGCACGGAGTAAATTTGACTGTGTGCACGAAACATGATGAATAATGGACCTCAAACACGTTAATGAAAAGGTCAAACATGTCGCACGAAAATAACCCTTAACCATATTTATAATGACACACGAAAAAGAAAAGATTGCAGTATCCACACATAATCTCATAGGTCAATATGATTATTTTTTTTATTGATTTTTGGTGTTTTAGCGCCACTTTTAGCAATATTTCAGCTATATTATAGCGACGAGTTTTAGTGGTGGTAGAAGCCGTAGTACCCGGAGAGAACCACCGACCAAGGGCAAGCAACTGGTAAACTTTATCACTTGCGGCTGCGAGTTGAGTGCACCCTTTTTTGTAATTTCATAGGTCAATAATTCTAACGGATGGGCCTTAAATATGATAATAACATTTATCATAAAGAGTTTATTGTAAACACAAGGAAGGAGAACAAGCGATTTATGTCAATTTATGGATTTAGAAAGTAGTGTATGTTAAAGGAAATTTAACACACGTTAATGACTTGTCTTTACTTACGGTAGCCATTTCTTGTCAAGACGACGATTGCTTGATATAATCTTAATTTTTCTCAACTGGATACTTTTGATCGTATTTGTAATAGTTTTGGACTTATCAATTGTCATCTTGTCATTGCGAAAAACATTTTGAATCAAGGCTACCGTTTACCATTAATTATTGATACATTACTAACCTTCAGAACTGCTATAAAGATCTTGTAATTACATAAAGGTCTTATCTGTGTATTCTACCTTAAATAAAAACAAAGAGTTTGTGCAATGAATGTAGAATGTGTTTATACTGTTGTGTTTAGTGAAACTGTCAATCTTCATTGTTTATGTAATTGTAAGGTTTGGATCCTATTGTACTGTTGCAAGAGGGCCCATGTGGCTCAATGAGTTAGGTAGTTGGATTACCTAACAACCCATACAAGCCTATCACCAATACGGCGTGGATTCGCGCCCGGCTTTATAAATTACAGCCGCAAGTGATAAAGTTTACCAGTTGCTTGCCCATGGTCGATGGTTCTCTGTGGGTACTCCAGCTTCTTCCACCACTAAAACTGGTTGCCATGATATAACTGAAATATTGCTTAAAGTGGCGTTAAACATAAAACAATCAATCAATCAATTAATTATATTGTAGTAAGACTGATACCACGTTTTATTTAAGACTTCAATCTTGTTTTATTGCATACCATGTTCATCTAAAATATATAGAGACATATCAGGATTATATATTGACTGAACAGGAACTCTGTCAATACGAACAAAAAATCAACATTGACCAATTAATTCCGTTTTAGCATTGTAAACGTACACATATTTGAGGGGCCATTTTATTGATAATGTTATTTCAAGCAATAACACGGTAGTTACATAATAAAATATTTTATTGTGGGCCTTTTTGCTGAATCTACCCAACATCAATAAAACTTGATTGAATGTCTAAAAATATAACTAATGAAACTTAATTATGGATAGAAGTGTCTTTTTATAAGCAGCAATATCTAAATATATAACATAAACGTAGATTAAAATGTTTCTATTGTTAAATAATTATATAAACACGAGAATATCAGAAGAAATGACATATCCCATTCTGTACTAAGAAGAGTTTGAAGATACCAAAGGGGGCAATATAATCCGTATATCGAAGAATAGACAACACAATGTACTAAATATATTGACAGACCTTAGTACACACGACCCATTTCCGGAACAACCTTCATCAAGTACGCACAGACTCACAAGATTGGAAAGCAAAACAATTAAAAAGTTTTTGGGAGCAAGAAAACCAGAGGGCATAAACAAGATGGCGACAATCGACTAAGGACAAATCTTATATTGTAATAAAAACTACTCTGATTCTGCCAAAAAGTTTTCTGAAACTGATATCATCAAAATGCTCGGGTTTTTGATTGACATCATATTTGATACGTTTGGTGGACATGTTTTTCAACAGATAGTCGGAACATCTATGGGTAAAAAATCTGCTCTTCTTCTCGCCGACTTGTTTCTTTATTTGTATGAGGCAACTTCATAAAGGTGTTTCCCAAGAAAAGTGAAAAAGATTATGTACTTTCGTAAAATAATTCTAAGTTTGGTGATTTTGTTGATCACATCCATCTATCCCATTGTGCTTGAAATAAAGGATACAACAGATACATCTAGGCCTGCTTCATACACCTACACCTCGAAATTGACAATGAGGGCCGGTTAAGAACGAAACCTTTTGACAAAAGAGATTATTTCAATTTTCCTATTGTGGACTTTCCATTTATACGTAGCAACATTCCAGCAGTAACTGCATATGGAGTATATAACTCTCAGTTGATCCGATATTTTAAGTAGATGTTTTCTTTCCTCTATCACTGCCGGACTTCTACCGGACTTGACTGTATATATGAGTGACACAGTGGACGTCTTATAAGAGATTGATTGATTGATTGATTGATTGATTGATTGGTGTTTAACGTCCAGCGAGCAATTTTTCAGCTATATTCAGGACGAGAACATTTCAAAATTTAAACGCCACGGGACTCGAAACAATTATATGTGATGGGTAGGGACGGAGAATTGTGCCAGTGCAACAGGTCTCCTATGGACCACTCATCATGAGCATAATGCTCATAATGAGCTGTTACATTGGGTTCTTTAACGTGCAAAGAGGGTGGCAATCTCTCAACACGGGACTTCGGATTTATTTACGTCTCATCCGAAGGACGGATTGGTTGTCAATTTATACATCCCGCACAACCGACGGACGTCCCTTCAAGGCGAATAAGCTCTCGGTCCCATTTCTATACCCCGGGGATCCCGCGGGGTTGACCCCTTTTAGAGGATTAGTGCCTCTAGGACGGAGAAACCTGGTGCCTATTCTAACCCCGGCACATCCTCTGGGAGGGGGTTTATAAGAAACAGGAACAGCTCGATCTTTAGTTTTCTATGTAGTGTTTTGCAGCTCGTTGTTTGTTCTTTTGTCCCTTTTCTTTAGGCCATTGTGTTGTCTTTCTTTTGTCCCTTTTCTTTAGGCCATTGTGTTGTCTTTCTTTTGTCCCTTTTCTTTAGGCCATTGTGTTGTCTTTCTTTTGTCCCTTTTCTTTAGGCCATTGTGTTGTCTTTCTTTTGTCCCTTTTCTTTAGGCCATTGTGTTGTCTTTCTTTTGTCCCTT
>MJUT01033013.1:817820-833460 GCA_002080005.1 Gigantidas platifrons
TTCAGAAGGAACTACAGTAAAGTCTACAATGTCAGATGACACCCCTGCAGAAGGAACTACAAAATCGTCTACAACGTCAGATGAGACACCTTCAGAAAGAACTACAAAACAGTCTACAATATCAGATGACACACCTTCAGAAGGAACTACAAAACCGTCTACAACATCAGTTGACACCCTTTCAGAAGGAACTACAGAACAGTCTACATCAGATGACACACCTTCAAAAGGAACTACAATAAAATCTATAACATCAGATGACACACATTCAGAAGTAACTACAGAAACGGCTACAACTTCAGAAGACACACCTTCAGAAATAGCTACAAGAATGTCTACAACATCGGATGACACACCTTTAGAAGGAACTACAATAAAATCTACTACATCAGATGACACATCTTCAGAAGGAACTACAAAACTGTCTACAACGTCAAATAGCACACTTTCAGAAGGAACTACAGAAAAGTATACATCAGATGACACACTTTCAGAAGGAACTACAGAAAAGTCTACATCAGATGACACACCTTCAAAAGGAACTACAAAACCGTCTACAACATCAGACGACACACCTTCAGAAGGAACTACAAAAACGTCTACAACACCAGACGACACACCTTCAGAAGTAACAACAGATAAGATTACAACATTAGATGATATACCTTCAGACGGAACAACTGTAAAAGCTACGACATCAGATGACACACCTTCAGAAGGAACTACAAAAACGTCTACAACATCAGATGAGACACCTTCAGAAGGAACTACAAAAACGTCTACAACATCAAATGACACACCTTCAGCAGTAACAAAAGATAAGGCTACAACATCAGATGACATACCTACAGAAGTAACAACTGATAAGGCTACAGCATCAGATGTAACACCTTCAGAAGTAAAAACAGATAAGGCTACAACATCAGATGATATTCCTTTACATGGAACAACTGTAAAAACTACGACATTTGATGGCACACCTTCCGTAGGAAGTACAATAGAAGCTACAACATCAGATGGCATACCTTCACAAGGGACAACTGTAAAGGCTACAACATCAGATGATACATTTTCACAAGGATCTACAGAAATGTCTACCATTTCAGATGATATACATTCAGAAGGGACAACTCTAAAGGCTACAACATCAGATGACACATCTTCACAAGGAAAAACAGAAAAAGCCACGACATTAGATGGCACACATTTAGAAGGAACAACTGTAACCTTTACAACCTCAGATGACACGTCTTCAGAGGGAAGTACACTAAAAGCTACATCAGATGACACACCTTCAGAAGGAACTACAGTGCAATCAACAACATCAGATGAAGACACACCTTCAAGGGGAACTACAGCTACAGCATCGGATGACACACCTTCAGAAGTAACACCAAATAAGACTACAACATCAAATGATATACCTTCAGAAGTAATAACAGATAAGGCTACAACATCACATGATATACCTTCAGAGGAAACAACAGATAAGGCTACTACATCAGATGATATACCTTCAGAAGTAACAACAGATAAGGCTACAACATCAGATGACGCACCTTCAGAAGTAACACCAGACAAGGCTACATCATCAGATGATATTCCTTTAGATGGAAAAACTGTAAAAACTACGACATTTGATAGCACACCTTCCGTAGGAAGTACAATAGAAACTACAACATCAGATGGCATACCTTCACAAGGAACTACAGAAATGTCTACCACATCAGATGACACATCTTTAGAAGGAAAAACAGAACAATCTACAACATCAGATGACACACCTTTACATGGAACAACTATAACCGCTACAACCTCAGATGACACATCTTCAGAGGGAACTGCAATAAAATCTACAACATCAGTTGATACACCTTCAGAAAGAACAACAAAAACGTCTACCACATCAGATGACACACCTTCACAAGGAACTACAATAACGTCTACAACATCAGATGACACACCATTAGAAGGAAATACAGTGCAATCAACAACATCAGATGACGACACACCTTCACGGGTAACTACAGAAAAGGCTACAACATCGGATGACACACCTTCAGAAGTAACAACAGATAAGGCTACAACATTAAATGATATACCTTCAGAAGTAACAACAGATAAGGCTACAACATCAGATGATATACCCTCAGAGGTAACAACAGATAAGACTACAACTTCAGATGATGTACCTGCAGAAGTAACAACAGATCAGGCTACACCATCAGATGATATACCTTCAAAAGTAACTACAGAAAAGGCTACAACATCAGATGATATACCTTCTGAGGTAGCAACAGATAAGGCTACAACATCAGATTATATACCTTCAGATGAAACAACAGATAAGGCTACAACATCAGATGATATACCAGAAAGAACAACTGTAAAAGCTACTACATCAAATGACACACCTTCAGAAGGAACTACAAAAACGTCTACAACATCAGATGAGACACCTTCAGAAGGAACTACAAAAACGTCTACAACATCAGATGACACACCTTCAGAAGTAACAACAGATAAGACTACAACTTCAGATGATATACCTTCAGAAGTAACAACAGATGAGGCTACGACATCAGATGACGCACCTTCAGAAGTAACAACAGATAAGGCTACAACATCAGATGATATACCTTCAGACGTAACTACAGAAAAGGCTACAACATTAAATGATATACCTTCAGAAGTAACAACAGATAAGGCTACAACATTAAATGATATACCTTCAGAAGTAACAACAGATAAGGCTACAACATCAGATGATATACCCTCAGAGGTAACAACAGATAAGACTACAACTTCAGATGATATACCTTCAGAAGTAACAACAGATAAGGCTACAACATCAGATGATATACCCTCAGAGGTAACAACAGATAAGACTACAACTTCAGATGATGTACCTTCAGAAGTAACAACAGATAAGGCTACAACATCAGATGATATACCTTCAGAAGTAACTACAGAAAAGACTACAACATCACATGATATACCTTCTGAGGTAGCAACAGATAAGGCTACACCATCAGATTATATACCTTCAGATGAAACAACAGATAAGGCTACAACATCAGATGATATACTAGAAGGAACAACTGTAAAAGCTACTACATCAAATGACACACCTTCAGAGGGAACTACAAAAACGTCTACAACATCAAATGAGACACCTTCAGAAGTAACAACAGTTAAGGCTACAACGTCAGATGACACACCTTCAGAGGGAACTACAAAAACGTCTACAACATCAGATGACACACCTTCAAAAGTAACAACAGTTAAGGCTACAACGTCAGATGACACACCTTCAGAAGCAACAAAAGATAAGGCTACAACATCAGATGACACACCTTCAGAAGTAACAAAATATGAGGCTACAACATCAGATGATACACATTCAGAAGTAACAACAGATAAGGCTACAACATCAGATGACAAACCTTCAGAAGTAGCAACAGAAAAAGCTACAACATCAGATGATATTCCTTTAGATGGAACAACTGTAAAAACTACGACATTAGATGGCACACCTTCCGTAGGAAGTACAATAAAGACTACAACATCAGATGGCATACCTTCACAAGGGACAACTGTAAAGGCTACAACATCAGATGACACATTTTCGCAAGGAAAAGCAGAAAAGGCCACAACATCAGATGACACATCTTTAGAAGGAACTACAGAAAAATCTACAACATCAGATGACACACCTTTAGATGGAACAACTGTGACCGCTACAACTTCAGATGACACTTCTTCAGAGGGAACTACAATAAAAGCTACAACATCAGTTGATACACCTGCAGAAGGAACAACAAAAACGTCTACAACATCAGATGACACACCTTCCCAAGGAACTACAATAAAGTCTACAACCCCAGACGACACATCATTAGAAGGAACTACAGTGCAATCAACAACACCAGATGACGACACACCTTCAGGGGTGACTACAGAAAAGGCTACAACATCGGATGACACACCTTCAGAAGTAACAACAGATAAGGCTACAACATCAAATGATATACCTTCAGAAGTAACAACAGATAAGGCTACAACATCAAGCGATATACCTTCAGAAGAAACAACAAATAAGACTACAACATCAGATGATATACATTCAGAATTAGCAACAGATAAGGCTACAACATCAAGCGATATACCTTCAGAAGTAACAAAAAATAAGACTACAACATCAGATGATATACATTCAGAAGTAACAACAGATAAGGCTACGAGATCAGATGACACACCTTCAGAAGGAACTACAAAAACGGCAGATGAGACACCTTCAGAAGTAACAACTATAACCGCTACAACCGCAGATGACACTTCTTCAGAGGGAACTACAATAAAAGCTACAACATCAAATGACGACACATCTTCAGGGGTAACTACAGAAAAGGCTACAACATCAGATGACACACCTTCAGAAATAACAACAGATAAGGCTACAACATCAAATGATATACCTTCAGAAGTAACAACAAATAAGACTACAACATCAGATGATATACATTCAGAATTAACAACAGATAAGGCTACGACATCAGATGACACACCTTCAGAAGGTTTTAAGGCTACAACATCAAATGATATACTTTTAGATGGAACAACTGTAAAAGCTACGACAACAGATAATACACCTTCAGTAGGAAGTACAATAAAGACTACAACATCAAATGGCACACCTTCAGAAGGACCAACTGTTACCGCTTCGTCCTCAGTTGACACTTCTTCAGAAGGAACTACAATAAAAGCTACAGCATCAAATGACAACACACCTTCAGGGGTAACTACAGAAGAAGCTACAACATCAGATGACACACCTTTCCAAGGAACTACATTAAAGTCTACAACATCAGATGACACACCCTTAGAAGGAACTACAGTGCAATCAACAACATCAGATGACGACATACCTTCAAGGGTAACTATGGAAAAGGCTACAACATCAGATGACATCTCTTCAGAAGGAATTACAGTAATATATACAGCATCAGATGGCACACCTTCAGAAGGAATCACAGAAAAAGCTACAACACCTGTAGATGGGATTACAGAAACGAGAACATCAAATGACACGCATGTTGACTGGTCTACAGAAAGAATAGTTACATCAAATAAGACGCCTGTTGAATGGTCAACAGAAAATAGAATAACATCAGATAGCACAAATTTAGAAGGGACTATATCTCAGACCACAACCTCAAATGGCACACCTTCAGACGAAACTACACAAAAGGTCACAACAGCAGGTGACACACATTTAGTAGTAATTATAGAAAAGAGTATATCAGTTGGATCACTCTACGAACTCACCCCAGAAAGGGGAATATCACAAAATGATATATGATCAGACGTTAATACACTATGAATGCTAGTATATATGACTTATAATTATGGCACGTTGAAATACTTACATAAGAATAAACAGAGATGAAATAAAAAAGGAGGTATCTGATTTAATACACACGACGTTCAAGTCAAAAGATTGGAAAATCAAATTACTTAAATGTCTTCACCATTGGAAAATAGAAATATGTTTAAAATAACAAGAATTGCTACAACAAGCTTGAATATCCTACATATATGAATGGATACATCTTTTATTTCATGTGGATCATCTTTGAATTAAGATGTTCCATGTATTTCATGTTAATATTCCTTGTATTATCATGTTCTGTGTGTGGATGATTCGATGAACCTTTGATGTAATAGCATTCATTTACCCTGCTTTTATACTCTCTATTTATAAGTTATGATAGTGCGTGGTCTTTTGAGTGGATGCGAATCTGTGTAGTTGTCTTATTGTTTGCTTATGTATGTATTGGCATTGAAGATCCAATTTTTAATAGGTGAGGAGATAGGATCCCAGTAGCCGGTTTATCTTCTCCACAGGACTTAGATTTCCTATACTATATGTTTTGTTTTGTGTTCGACGTGTTGAGGTTTAAGATTTCTCTCATAATCTATTTTATTTGGATTCTTCCATGAACTACATTATTCAATTTTCTTTTCCTATATATCGATCTTTCTTTCCGTGGTATTTCATGCTATGTGTATTGTTACTTAATACAGCATGACGTAATAACATAATACAGCATGACTAGTGGAGCAGGATCTGCTTTCCCTTCCGGAGCACCTGAGTTCATCCCCGGTATTAATGGAGAGCGTTTTACTCGATCTTTAGTTTTATGTGTATGTTTTGTAGATCGTTGTTTGTCCTTTTGTCCTTTTTCCTTTGGACATTGTGTTGTCTGTGCTTCTTCGATTTACGGATTCTGATTACCTCCCTTTGGTATCTTAGATTTACGGATTCTGATTACCCTTTGGTATCTTAGATTTACGAATTCTGATTACCTCCCTTTGGTATCTTAGATTTACGGATTCTGATTACCCTTTGGTATCTTAGATTTACGGATTCTGATTACCCTTTGGTATTTTCAAACTGTTCTTGTATTCTCACACTCTCTGGAAAGTTCAAAAATATTCTTAGGAAAATATCAAAGATGTTGAGTTGTTCATCAAAATTGGTTTAACATTTTTGATGAAGAAATGCATTATTGTTTAAAACTTCAGAAGACTTCATTATAATTCAACACATTATGCATGATATAAAAATATAAGTACCAAATATTGGAAAATGGATCCATGTGAAACAGAGAAGATTTAATTCAAAACAACTTTCTACTATGATTGACATAGCTAAAATTGCTATAAACAATTCTTTTAAAATCTCGTTAATTTATGCTGTAAACAACCAGGGCAGTTCTCCGAGATAATTTTAATACTAATAATATATCAATCCTAGTTATACAGATAACAAAAACCAATTCCGCTGTCTACAAAACACATACTACTAGTGATACAACACCAAGAAATAATTCTGATATGAAAACTACTTCACTTTCATGACATGAAGCAGCCACCAATCAGTGCGAACATCTTAGCAACAATATATGACATTAACATATTCACTTCTAAAATTTATAACTTGGATGTGCGGATACTGAGTGACACAAATATTTCTAGAAAACTATCATAAATACATTAGAAAGTCTAAGCCCTGTACCCGGTTGTTATTTATGTAATTCTGATCTTATTTTTGAAATTCCAGATGAAGATGTAACCACAACAGGAAGTGTTTCCTCAGTTAGCGATGCATCTACAACTACACAAAGTGGTGGAACATCTATAGACGTGACTACACCAACAGAAAGTGTTGCCTCAGATAGCGATGTGATTACAACACAAAATGCTGAAACAGCTAGTGATGTGACTACAACACAGACTGTTCAAACAGCTAGCGATGTGATTACAACACAAAATGCTGAAACAGATGGTGATGTGACTTCAACACACACTGTTCAAACAGCTAGCGATGTGATTACAACACCAACTGTTCAAACAGCTGGTGATGTGACTACAACAACACAAAATGCTGAAACAACTGGCGATGTGACTACAACACAAACTGTTCAAACATCTGGTGATGTGACTACAACACAAACTGTTCAAACAGCTAGCGATGTGATTACAACAACACAAAATGCTGAAACGACTGGCGATGTGACTTCAACACAAACTGCTCAAACAACTGGCGATGTGACTACAACACAAATTGATCAAGCAACTGGCAATGTGACTACAACACAAACTGTTCAAACAGCTAGCGATGTGATTACAACAACACAAAACGATGAAACAGCTGGTGATGTGACTACAACACAAACTGTTCAAAAAGCTAGCGATGTGATTACAACACAAAATGCTGAAACAGCTGGCGATGTGACTACAACACAAACTGTTCAAACAACTGGTGATGTGACTACAACACAAACTGTTCAAACAGTTAGCGATGTGATTACAACAACACAAAATGCTGAAACAGCTGGCGATGTGACTACAACACAAACTGTTCAAACAACTGGCGATGTGACTACAACACAAACTGATCAAACAACTGGTGATGTGACTTTAACACAAACTGCTCAAACAGCTGGCGATGTGACTACAACACAAACTGTTCAAACAACTAGCGATCTGATTACAACAACACAAAATGCTGAAATGACTGGCGATGGGACTTCAACACAAACTGTTCAAACAACTGGTGATGTGACTACAACACAAACTGTTCAAACAGCTAGCGTTCTGATTACAACAACACAAAATGCTGAAACGACTGGCGATGTGACTTCAACACAAACTGTTCAAACAACTGGTGATGTGACTACAACACAAACTGTTCAAACAGCTAGCGATCTGATTACAACAACACAAAATGCTGAAACGACTGGCGATGGGACTTCAACACAAACTGTTCAAACAACTGGTGATGTGACTACAACACAAACTGTTCCAACAGCTAGCGATCTGATTACAACAACACAAAACGCTGAAATAGCTGGTGATGTGATTACAACACAGACTGTTCAAGCACTTAGCGATGTGATTACAACAACACAAAATGCTGAAACAGCTGGAGACGTGACTACAACAACGCAGCATGTCCAAACAGCTGGAGATGTGACTACAACAACAAAAAGTGTTGAAACATCCGGAAACATGACTACACCAACAGGAAGTGCTGCCTCAGCTAACGATGTGATTACAACAACACAAAATATTCCAACAACTGAACATGTGACTACAACAACAGAACGTAATGACACAACTAACGATGTGATAACAACACAAAATGCTGCAACAGGAGATGTGACAACAGCAATACAAAATGTAGACTCAACAGGAAATGTGGCTACAACACAAAGTATAGAAACAACAAGAGATGTCGCAATAACAACGCAAACTTCAGATGCAATGGAAGATGTGAAAACAACACCAGAAAGAGTTGACTCAACTGTAGATATGACATCATCAACGCCAGTACACCAGACAGGAGATGTAACAACAGCAGTTGATTCGACAGTGTCTTCAAACAGCATGCATTTAACTCCTTCGACAATTAACATTTTTGCGTCAACAACTCCAAATGATACAACCGTGACAACTTTGACTGATGTAGATCTTACAACTTCTACAATCACCGAAAAAATAACATCAGGTAAAGAAACATTTACTTCTAACAATGAACCTTCCACAACTTTTGCGGATTTAACCATTACCACAACTCAAGATGTTGACACAACAACTGGTGTGTTAACCACTACAACAACACAAGGTGCTGCCACAACCGCAGAATTAACCACTACTACATCTAAAAGTGTTGACACAACTGCAGGCTTAAACACTACCACATCCAAAGGTGTTGACACAACTGCTGCAGACTTAGCCACTACCAACACACAAGTAATCGACTCAACAGCTGGTGGACTACCCATTACCATACCACAGGATGACACAACTAATGCAGTCTTGACCACTACCACAGCCCAAGGTGTTGACACAACTGATATAGACTTAACTACTACCACAACACAACGTGTTGACACAATTGCAGATTTGACTACTGTCTCAACCCAACGTGTTGATGCAACTACTGCAGACCGAAGCAATACCACAAAACAAAGTATTGACGCCACTAATGATGACTCAACCATTACCGCAACCAAAGGACATGCCACAACTGCAGATTTTACCACTATCAAAAACCAAGGTAGTGAAACAACTGCAGACGTGACCAATATCGCAACACAAGGTGTCGAAACAACTGCTGCAGAATTAACCACTACCACAACTCAAGGTATTGACACAACTACTGCAGAATTAACCACTACCACAACACAAGGTATTGACACAACTGCTGCAGAATCATCAACCCCTACCACAACACAAGGTATTAACACACCTGCTGCAGAATCATCAACCCCTACCACAACACAAGTTATTAACACAACTGATGCAGAATTAACCACTACCACAACACAAGGTATTAACACAACTGATGCAGAATTAACCACTACCATAACTCAAGGTATTGACAAAACTTATGCAGAATTAACCACTACCATAACTCAAGGTATTGACAAAAGTGATGCAGAATTAACTACTACCACAACACAAAGTATTGACACAACAGCTGATGGATTACCCATTACCACAATCCAAAGTGTTGATACAACTGATGCAGACGTAATCACTACTAAGACTCAAGGTGTTGACACAACTGTGGCAGATATAACCACTACCACAATACAAGGTAATGACACAACTGATACAGATATAATCACTGCCACGACACAAGGTGCTGACCCAACTACTGCAGACATAAACACTCCCAAAACACAAGGTATTGACACAACTACTGCAGACTTAACCACAAACACAACTCAAGGTGGTGATACAACTGATGTAGACTTATCCACTGTCACAGTCCAAGGTGTTGATACAACTGATGTAGACTTATCCACTACCACATTCCAAGGTGTTGATACAACTGATGTAGACTTAACCACTGCCACAACACAAGGTATTGACACAACTGATACAGACTTAACTACTACCACAACGCAACGTATTGACACAACTGCAGGTTTGACCACTAACATAGCTCAAGATGTTGACACAACTTATGTAGACTTAACCTCTACAACAACACAAGGTGTTGACACAACTACTGCAGACTTAATCACTACCAAAATACAAGGTATTGACACAGCTGCTGTAGACTTAACCACTACCATACCACAAGGTACTGACACAACTACTGCAGATTTGACCACCACCACAACCCAAGGAGTTATCACAACTGATGCAGATTTAACCACTACCACAACACAAGGTATTGACACAACAGCTGATGGATTACCCATTACCACAATCCAAAGTGTCGATTCAACTGATCCAGACGAAATCACTACTAAGACTCAAGTTGTTGACACAACTGCGGCAGAATTAACCACTACCACAATACAAGGTAATGACACAACTGTTACAGACTTAATCACTGCCACGACACAAGGTGCTGACACAACTACTGCAGACATAAACACTACCAAAACACAAGGTATTGACACACCTGATGCAGACTTGACCACTATCACAATGCAAGGTATTAACACAACTGCAGATTTAACCACTACCACAACAGAAAGCATTGAAACAACAGCTGGTGGATTACCAATTACCACAACTCATGGTGTTGACACAACTGATGCAGACTTAACCACTACTACCACAACACAAGGTGTTGACACAACTGCTGTAGACTTAACCACTACAATACCACAAGGTACTGACACAAATGATGCAGACTTAACCACTACTACCACAACACAAGGTATTGACACAACTGCAGATTTTACCACTACCACAACTCAAGGTATTGACACAACTACTGCAGATTTGACCACTGCCACATCTCAAGGTTCTGACAGAACTACTGCAGATTTAACCACTACCACAACACAAGGCATTGACACAATTGCAGATTTAACAACTACCACAACACAAGGTATTGACACAACAGCTGATGGATTAACCATTACCACAATCCAAAGTGTCGATACAACTGATGCATACGAAACCACTACTAAGACTCAAGGTGTTGACACAACTGCGGCAGAATTAACCACTACCACAATACAAGGTAATGACACAACAGCTGATGGATTAACCATTACCACAATCCAAAGTGTCGATACAACTGATGCATACGAAACCACTACTAAGACTCAAGGTGTTGACACAACTGCGGCAGAATTAACCACTACCACAATACAAGGTAATGACACAACTGATACAGACTTAATCACTGCCACGACACAAGGCGCTGACACAACTACTGCATACATAAACACTACCAAAACACAAGGTACTGACACAACTGATGCAGACTTAACCACTACCACAACACAAGATATTGACACAACTGCAGATTTGATCACTACCACAACTCAAAGTATTGACACAACTACTGCAGATTTGACCACTACCACAACTCAAGGAATTGACAGAACAACTGTAGATTTGACCACTACCACAACTCAAGGTATTGACAGAACTACTGCAGATTTGACCACTACCACAACTCAAGGTATTGACACAGGTACTGCAGATTTCACCACTACCACAACACAAGATATTGACACAACTGCAGATTTGACCACTACCACAACTCAAGGTATTGACAGAACTACTGCAGATTTGACCACCACCACAACTCAAGGTATTGACAGAACTACTGCAGATTTGACCACTACCACAACTCAAGGTNAGCCACTACCACAACACAAGGTATTGACACAACTGATGCAGACTTGATCACTATGACAACACAAGGTATTGACACAACGGCAGATTTAACCACTGCCACTACAGAAGGCATTGACACAACATCTGGTGGATTACCAATTACCACAGCTCATGGTGTTGACACAACTACTGCAGATTTGACCACTACCACAACTCAAGGTATTGACACAACTGCAGATTTGACCACTACCACAACTCAAGGTTCTGACACAACTACTGCAGATTTGACCACTACCACAACTCAAGGTATTGACAGAACTACTGCAGATTTGACCACTACCACAACTCAAGGTTCTGACACAACTACTGCAGATTTGATCACTACCACAACTCAAAGTATTGACAGAACTACTGCAGATTTGACCACTACCACAACTCAAGATATTGACACAACTGCAGATTTGACCACTACCACAACTAAAGGTATTGACACAACTACTGCAGATTTTACCACTGCCACAACTCAAGGTTCTGACACAACTACTGCAGATTTGACCACTACCACAACTCAAGGTATTGACAGAACTACTGCAGATTTGACCACTACCACAACTGAAAGTATTGACAGAACTTCTGCAGATTTGACCACTACCACAACTCAAGATATTGACACAACTACTGCAAATTTGACCACTGCCACAACTCAAGGTTCAGACACAACTACTGCAGATTTAACCACTACCACAACACAAGGTATTGACACAATTGCAGATTCAACCACTACCATAACACAAGGTACTGCCACAACAGATCGTGGATTACCAATTACCACAACTCATGGTGCTGACACAACTGATGCAAACTTTACCACTACAACAACTCATGGTGCTGACACAACTGATGCAAACTTTACCACTACAACAACTCATGGTGTTAACACAACTAATGCAGACCTGATCACTACAAAAACTCACGGTATTGACACAACTGATGCTGACTTGACCACTACAACAACTCAAGATATTGACACAACTGATGCAGACTTAACCACTACCACAACCCAAGGTGTTGACACAACTTATGCAGATCTAGTCACTACCACAACACAAGGTATTGACACAACTGATGCAGACTTGATCACTATGACAACACAAGGTATTGACACAACGGCAGATTTAACCACTGCCACTACAGAAGGCATTGACACAACATCTGGTGGATTACCAATTACCACAGCTCATGGTGTTGACACAACTGATGCAGATTTAACCACTACTACCACAACACAAGGTATTGACACAACTGCAGATTTGACCATTACCACAACACAAGGTATTGACACAACAACAGATTTGACCACTACCACAACCCAAGGCTCTGACACAACTACTGCAGACTTCACCACTACCCCAACACAAGGTATTGACACAATTGCAGATTTAACCACTTTCACAACACAAGGTACTGACACAACAGCTGATGGATTACCAATTACCACAGCTCATGGTGTTAACACAACTGATGCAGACCTGATCACTACAACAACTCACGGTATTGACACAACTGATGCTGACTTGACCACTACAACAATTCAAGATATTGACACAACTGATGCAGACTTAACCACTACCACAACCCAAGGTGTTGACACAACTTATGCAGATCTAGCCACTACCACAACACAAGGTATTGACACAACTGATGCAGACTTGATCACTATGACAACACAAGGTATTGACACAACAGCTGATGGATTACCCATTACCACAATCCAAAGTGTCGATACAACTGATGCAGACGAAATCACTACTAAGACTCAAGGTGTTGACACAACTGCAGCAGAATTAACCACTACCACAATACAAGGTAATGACACAACTGATACAGACTTAATCACTGCCACGACACAAGGCGCTGACACAACTACTGCATACATAAACACTACCAAAACACAAGGTATTGATACAACTGCTGTAGACTTAACCACTTCCATACCACAAGGTACTGACACAACTGATACAGACTTAACCACTACCACAACACAAGATATTGACACAACTGCATATTTGACCACTACCACAACTCATGGTATTGACAGAACAACTGTAGATTTGACCACTACCACAACTCAAGATATTGACACAACTACTGCAGATTTGACCACTACCACAACTCAAGGTATTGACAGAACAACTGTAGATTTGACCACTACCACAACTCAAGGTATTGACAGAACTACTGCAGATTTGACCACTGCCACAACTCAAGGCTCTGACACAACTACTGCAGATTTGACCACTACCACAACTCATGGTATTGACAGAACTACTGCAGATTTGACCACTATCACAACTCAAGGTATTGACACAACGGCAGATTTAACCACTGCCACTACAGAAGGTATTGACACAACAGCTGGTGGATTACCAATTACCACAGCTCATGGTGTTAACACAACTGATGCAGACCTGATCACTACAACAAATCACGGTATTGACACAACGGCAGATTTAACCACTGCCACTACAGAAGGTATTGACACAACAGCTGGTGGATTACCAATTACCACAGCTCATGGTGTTAACACAACTGATGCAGACCTGATCACTACAACAAATCACGGTATTGACACAACTGATGCTGACTTGACCACTACAACAATTCAAGATATTGACACAACTGATGCAGACTTAACCACTACCACAACCCAAGGTGTTGACACAACTTATGCAGATCTAGCCACTACCACAACACAAGGTATTGACACAACTGATGCAGACTTGATCACTATGACAACACAAGGTATTGACACAACTACTGCAGATTTGACCACTACCACAACTCAAGATATTGACACAACTGCAGATTTGACCACTACCACAACTCAAGGTATTGACACAACTACTGCAGATTTGACCACTACCACAACACAAGGAATTGACAGAACAACTGTAGATTTGACCACTACCACAACTCAAGGTATTGACAGAACTACTCCAGATTTGACCACTGCCACAACTCAAGGCTCTGACACAACTACTGCAGATTTGACCACTACCACAACTCATGGTATTGACAGAACTACTGCAGATTTGACAACTATCACAACTCAAGGTATTGACACAACTACTGTAGACTTAACCACTTTCATACCACAAGGCACTGACACAACTGATGCAGACTTAACCACTACCACAACACAAGATATTGACACAACTACTGCAGATTTGACCACTACCACAACTCAAGGAATTGACAGAACAACTGTAGATTTGACCACTACCACAACTCAAGGTATTGACAGAACTACTGCAGATTTGACCACTACCAGAACTCAAGGTTCTGACACAACTACTGCAGATTTGACCACTGCCACAACTCAAGGCTCTGACACAACTACTGCAGATATGACCACTACCACAACTCAAGGTATTGACACAACTACTGCAGATTTGACCACTACCACAACTCAAGG
>MJUT01033017.1:5702-16674 GCA_002080005.1 Gigantidas platifrons
CGAAACGAAACGAAACGAAATTGAAACGAAACGAAACGAAACCTGGCGAAACGAAACGAAATTGAAACGAAATGAAACAAGGCGAAACGAAACGAAACGAAACGAAATGGAAATCGAATCGAAATAAAATTGAAACGAAACAACACGAGAGGAAAAAAAACCAAACAAAATTCATTCCTATTTATATATACTTCATGTGCATATATTAAACACGTTTGAAAATAAACACAATGAAACGAGCAGAACTAGAAGTACGTTACTTATCACGAACAGATAGTGCTAAATTATATCTAGATCCCTTTGATGTTTCAGTCCTCAGTTTTTTAGAACCTATGGGAAAATAGTTGGCTAATTTATTTGAACCCATACGTCAGTCCGTTGACTTTTTTAAAAACGGTCAGCATAAAGTGATGGGTTTAGTCTGTACGTCCGTCCATCCGTTACCAAATGTGCACTCCCAACTCATTCTAAACTATTTTACTGGTCCATGAAACTTTCGGAGAATCTTGATTATATTGCCATTTTGCACCTCTTATTCCATTTTCTATCAGATTTTTTTTTGGGGGAGGGCATAATTTCTACTTTTATAGATGCTCGTCATACCCTTCACGGGCAATGTGATCATGTTATGTTTTGACATGTCCGTTGGTTTTTCATCACACTGTTGTTTCTTTACATTCCCTATTTTTATGCAATCTTTCTAATATCAACAAGCGGGAATCAATTGAACCACAAAACGGCAAGAAAATCGTAATTAAAATGACCTTTTTTTTTCGCTTTGAGGCAGTTTTGTTTTCACTTTGGCCTAAAAAAAATATCTGCAATAATTCTCAAATTGTGTGTTATAAAAAAGACTGTTTAATATGACTGCCGAGAGAATGTCCCTTCACGCGTACATTTCGTGTCAATTTCATGAAAAAAACGTGCAACATATCAATATATTTCTACGATAAGTTAATCACGTGCCTCGCGCAGAGTAGATCATGCAAACCCTTCCGATGCACCTGGTGATACTCCCGGTCTTTGTGTGAGGGTTCAGATTGCTAGTGCTTTTATTTTTTTATGGCGTTCGTTTTCAAATCTGTTTATTTGTTTTGTCCTTGTTGTTTCAGCAGTGTAATATGGGTGAGGTGGAAGAAGAAAGTCACTTTCTATCATTTTGTAATCAACACACGGAGAGAGAACAGACAAAATCTAAATAAACTCATAATTCAAAGTTGTCCTCCTAACCTTTTAAACGTGAATTCACAAGAACAATTTATTTGGTTAATGACTTGTTAAAAACACAACTGTATAGAAAATAAGAAGTCAGTTTATCCAGAGAAATTATAAATGATGCATGTCAGTATTTCATTTTATTGTTAACTTTACATTGCTTGCAGTTCTGGATCTGACACGGGGAAACACCATTCCCTGGTTTCTTTCCAAGTATTGAAACCAGTGGCAATACACCCACACTAATCATGATCGTTATAATATGTCTTCGCCTTTTGTGGGCCCTTGATTGGAACAATAAAGTTATGTTATCGTCTCTATTTGTGTAATCTCGGTATCACCATTTTGTTTTGGACCTAGGATTTTCTGGATTATCCCTTTGGCTTGTTGCTTTGATATGAAGAACTCCCCTGTCCACAGTTCACCGAACCGTTAATACTAGTGACAGGCATCAACGGAGCTTTGACAAATTTTAAACTATGGGAATGTATTAGATATGTTTCGAAACATTTTCCTTTTTGACGTTTCGGTTTTGTTTCTCAGTTTTGTTTCGTTTCGTTTCGATTTCCATTTCGTTTCGTTTCGATTCACTTTTTCGTTTCGTTTCGTTTCGTTTCGCCCGGTTCCGTTTCATTTCGTTTCGCCCGGTTTCGTTTCGTTTCGTTTCGTTGCGTTTCGTTTCTGTTTCGTTTGTTGTTTTAGAGGAACCCCTTTGTTTGTTGCATGACCGAGAACTCAAATGTGATTTTAGGACAAATAGAATTTATTTTCAGACACGAATTTGCTCCCTTCACAGATCTTTACCTTCGAATTATAATTCATTTTCCATTTTCGTTTAATTTATTTCAAAATTTCAAAATAATATTAAAATTTCATGCAATTTAGGCACGGACCATTTGATATTTTTTGGATGGGAGAAGGCTAGGGAGCGGGGCCTGGGATTTTCGTCCGAACATTTTTTTTTCGGTAAAAATCAGGGCAAGAAATAAAAAAAAAATCCCCCCTCCCTCCAATAATTTTGGTGTCGTCTCGCGTAACGGTGGCGGTGTAAACTTTTCATGATTAAATCCAAAATGTAGAAGTGTTAGACCATCCGAAATTGGTACTGAGATTTCTCATGTCGTCATGTAAGAAATCTGCTACCACCATGACATTTGACTTTGACCCCATATTTACCCTTTAGTTTAATACAGAAACAATCCGCCCAGTGAGTATAAATATTAAAGTCAGTCTTCCGTTATGTATAGAAGAAAAACAACAGGTTCTAAGATAATTATACTACTTTTGACCATTTTTGACAGAATAATGGGTTGTCGGAGAAATGGGCTGTCGGAATAATGGCCGTCGGAGCAATGGGTTGTCGGAATAATGGGCTGTCGGAATAATGACCTGACCCCCACTATATAACGCTAAGCTGCTATCTTTAAAAAAAATGTCCATATATTGTCTATATATAACGTACCTACCAAAAGGATAACACACCCCATTACCACCAACTTCCGGTATATTACGTACTTACCAAAAGGACAACACACCCCATTACCACCATTTTCCGGTTTATTACGTACTTACCAAAAGGACAACACACCCCATTGCCACTATCTTCCGTTATAGTACGTACTTACCAAAAGGACAACACACCCCATTGCCATCATCTTCCGGTATATTACGTACTTACCAAAAGGACAACACACCCCATTGCCATCATCTTCCGGTATATTACATCGGTACCCACCAGGACATCGTTGGCCTTCATATCCACATCGAATGAATGGCAAAGGTTTCCCGTCATTGTTGCACCCTTCAATAAGAATACGAATACAAAACCTCGTTGTAATATGGGTAAGGATTATAGTGTTTATGCCAGTTTCATCAATATTTCAGTTATATCGTGGCGGTCGGTTTTATTGGTGGAGGAAAGGAAACGAGAGTACTCAGGACAAATCACCGACCTGTCGCAAGTAGTTCTGACAAACTGTATCATATAATGTTGTATCGAGTACTTCCCGTCTGAGTTGAAATCGAACTCACAATTTTAGTGATGTAAATCCAACTACCATACGATCACGACCACGACGACCCCTTCAATAAATAACAAATAAAAACCTGGTTGTAATATGAAGTACTTGTAATCAATATATTCAAGCATTGTTTTGAGTGGAGACGAATCTATGTTGGATTTAGTACTATTTAAATGACTATATCCGTTTGATATCCAATTACCAATAGATGATGATAGGGATCTGACTAACAGATTTAGCGTGACACTGTTGCATGTTTCTGCCTGTACCAAGCCACGAACTAGAGGGAATACACTGGATCACCAACATCGACTAAGTTCACTTATCCATGAGGCAGGAGTACCTTAGTTAAAACAAATATTTTATTTAGGAACCAAGAGGGAATGGCAAAGATCTGACTATTTAGGAACCAAGAGGGGATGGCAAAGATCTGACTATTTAGGAACCATGAGGGGATGGCAAAGATCTGACTATTTAGGAACCAAGAGGGGATGGCAAAGATCTGACTGTTTAGGAACCGAGAGGGGATGGCAAAGATCTGACTTACATATTTAACGTAACACCGCTTGTTCCAAACCACGAACTAGATTTTAACCCCACAAGTCGTTGTCCTGTTGCTTAGTCTCTAATGATTTAAGGAGGCGGGTTGTTATTCGTTCCGTTGAAGATGGGAATGTTGACCATCATTGTTTACTAGAAACGTAAATATCAAATTGAGTGCGCATGACCCTTTTCTGGAATAACCTTCATCAGGTACGCTCAAAGTCGAAAGGTTGGAAAAGGCAAATACTTTAAAACGTTTTGGGAACAAGTAAGCCAAATGGGAGCAATAATTCCAATAAGGGATACTTCCGTTTTTGAAAGAGTAACTTTCATCTGTCTGTCATGCCTGGCACCGGATTCGAAGACACATTTAATAACTTCCAGGGGTAGGGAAATCGAATGGGATGAATGATTTTGTGCTGGGAATAGTCGGTCAATAAATGTTAAATCTCCGTAATTGGAATAGCCTATAGAATAAAATCTGTTATTCTTAAATATGTTGTAAAGTTTGAAGTTATCATATGGTAACCAGAAGCCATAAATAGAAGGACAGACAACACAATGGCTAAATAAAAAACAAAACCAAAAGTACAAACAATGACCACGTGACTAAGGTCACCTATGTCTGAGGGAGGAGAACCTTAGTTTAATCAGAAGCCGTAAATAGAAGGACAGACAACACAATGGCTAAATAAAAAACAAAACCAAAAGTACAAACAATGACCATGTGACTAAGGTCACCAATGTCTGAGGGAGGAGAACCTTAGTTTAATCAGAAGCCGTAAATAGAAGGACAGACAACACAATGGCTAAATGAAAAACAAAACCAAAAGTACAAACAATGACCACGTGACTAAGGTCACCTATGTCTGAGGGAGGAGAACCTTAGTTTAATCAGAAGCCGTAAATAGAAGTACAGACAACACAATGGCTAAATAAAAAACAAAACCAAAAGTACAATCAATGACCACGTGACTAAGGTCGCCTATGTCTGAGAACCTTAGTTTAATCAGAAGCCGTAAATAGAAGGACAGACAACACAATGGCTAAATGAAAAACAAAACCAAAAGTACAAACAATGACCACGTCACTAAGGTCACCTATGTCTGAGGGAGGAGAACCTTAGTTTAATCAGAAGCCGTAAATAGAAGGACAGACAACACAATGGCTAAATAAAAAACAAAACCAAAAGGACAATCAATGACCACGTGACTAAGGTCACCTATGTCTGAGGGAGGAGAACCTTAGTTTAATCAGAAGCTGTAAATAGAAGGACAGACAACACAATGGCTAAATAAAAAACAAAACCAAAAGTACAAACAATGACCACGTGACTAAGGTCACCTATGTCTGAGGGAGGAGAACCTTAGTTTAATCAGAAGCCGTAAATAGAAGGACAGACAACACAATGGCTAAATGAAAAACAAAACCAGAAGGACAAACAATGATCGGCAAAACAGTGTATACGGAAAATAAAGATTGAGCAACACTGACTCCACTAAATACCGGTGGTGCTTCGTTAGGGTGATCAATTCCTGCTCCCCTACTGGAACCCGTCATGATCATTTTTAGCGACACGACAATAAGGTAAATTCACACAGACGAACATATATAAAAACATCATGAAGAATCTAAACAACCAATCAGAATTCAAATCATTGTTTTCAAAGCGTGTGTTTTTAATTTAACCGTTATGGAGAATAAATTTCTTACCGACCACGTGACTAAATGTAATAGATAATTACCAGTCTTACAATTACACGTACGACAGCCATTCTCATCCAATACGCTGCCAAAAGCACAAACGTTCGGACATTTTATTAATGGGCAGATACGATCTGAAATTTATAAAAAAGGTAAAGAAATAAATACAATGCAAATTGAATTAATTGACACAAGTCTCAATTAATTTCAGATACTGTGAAATTATTATTTATCGTGGGTTTCTCATTTTCGCTGATTTCGTGGTCCACTTAAACCACGAAAATACGAATCCAACGAAATACAATTTCCCCATTAACTGTTGCTTGTAATGTTTGAAAGCACGAATTTAAGAACCAAAGGATCAATGTACTTTGTAGAAACCACGAAAATTGGTGCTAAAAGTACAGTCAAACCTGTCCATGTTGTCACCTATGATAAAAGTACAGTCAAACCTGTCCATGTTGTCACCTCTAATAAAAGTACAGTCAAACCTGTCCATGTTGTGACCTATGATAAAAGTACAGTCAAACCTGTCCATGTTGTCACCTATGATAAAAGTACAGTCAAACCTGTCCATGTTGTCACCTCTAATAAAAGTACAGTCAAACCGGCCTATGCGGTCCCTCTATTAAGCAGTCACATGTATAAAAAGATTACCTTTGTCTTATCCTGTGATAGAAAATTTGATATGAATTGAACATCTTTTAAGAGGTCATCTGTCTTAACAGGCCACTTTTTTCTTTGTCCCAATGGTGGCCTCTTAATACAGGTTTGACTGTGCTTTCATGGTAAGCGTTTTATCATTAATTACAGTGATATTAAAGCTCATTTCTGTAATATTTTGGTTCTGGTTATTTTTGTTTTTCGGAAACGCTACAATTTTTAAATAATTATAAAAAAAAACATTTTACTCTCACAAAACCCCTTAAAGGCTGCATCATTCGTAGACAATATTTACATACCAAGCTGTCAAAGACAAATCGTAGAAATATGAAAACTCCATTTTACTAACAGACAAATATATGATCCCTTACATCCTGGCTTTTTTTGTAGAGACAATCAAATAAGCTTAAAGGGGAATTTGCTGTAGTGCCTATCGACAAAATTTGTGGGCGGAACTTATCATAAAAAATCCCCGTTGATATGAATAGCATATTTATGAAACTGTATGTCACATATGACCACCGTGACCTAAAGGTCACATACCTCAGAAATTTGGATTTTCGAAGTGTTTTTTGTAGATTTTAGACTGATGAAGAATATCATTTTTAATAAGTCTGAAAGTTTCGTAGGGAGGAACACTAAAGTTTAGTAACCATGTCTATCAAATATTTTGCTCCAAAAGTAACTGAACTAAGTATTTTGTAAGATTTTTTCCTCCTCGAGCTAACCGTGGTCAAAATAATGGACACTCTGAATGTTTGCTCCGCCCACAGCTATTTATACCCACGGTCCAGGTTTAACTAGGTCTAAGTGAAATGATGCTGTCATGCAAATAAAGAAGACTAGCTTACCATTGGGACAACAAGCAAAATATCTGTCTGATGGGTGTGCCAGACACGAGTAGCCCTCTGGACATTGGTCAGAGTCAGAGTCATGACCACATATCTTTGTAGAATGTGGAGGTCCATATTTACATGCTGTAATGAAAACGTAGAGATCCAATTTAGTTCGCATGACACGTTTCTGGAATAATCTTCATCAGGTACGCTCAAAATCGAAGGATTAGAAAACCAACTACAATGTAATTTAAAGTTTTGGGAGCAATAAAACCAAAAGGGCCTAAACAGGGTAGCCATAATCGGCTAAGGTTACCTATGTCTGAGGGTGGAGAACCTTAAAAGTTTCAGTGAGTAAGTGAATGATTGATTGTTGTTTAACGTCAACTGGGCAATATTTCATTTCTGTCAGAGAGAGAGGAACATTAAATGAGATGATGAAATCCACTTTTGTACTAGACAAATACGCCAAGTTGGATCTTTATAGTGCTAGCTCACTAAAACAACAGCATATGGGTATTAGACATATCTCTCCAATCTGACACATTATCCAGATTCTCAGCAAACCAATCTTTGCTGTTACTTCTTTAATGCAATGTACATAGCGGAGAAGCCGCAAATTTATAGATAGTATAGCCTTTGACCTTTCAATGGAGTTCGAACCAACGCTACTCGAACACGCTAATCATTACATCACCGATGTTGTTAAGCGTAGAAGTGGTGATGGTTTTGTGATTTACATACTAGTATCTACAAACCTAACATTTTGAAAATATAGCATTTTATATTTTGCCATCCTGTAAAACCCAATTAAGATTGTTCAAATGTGTTTATATTAATGGAATAATTAAAGATATGGGAGGTTTTCCGACCAACACCCTTTTTCTGACAAATTCGTAAAATTACTAGAAAACATGAAAATGAATACCGAAAAAATAGCATAGAACCTCTTTTTTCACAAGAACTCTCATCCCTTTTGAAAACAAAATGTGGATCTACGTATATCGTTATCATATTAATCAAGAAATGTGTGCATCACAAAATACGCCCGTCTATGTAAATTATCAAACGGTATAATGGTAATGACCCCAAAATAAATAGGGTTCTTTCCCTTCCATAGTGTAATCATGTGGCCAAGTTTGGTAAAAATCCAATATACAGAACAAAAGTTATCATGTGGAAACGACCCTGTGGTCAAAAATTACTCTATTTATAGTAACGGTGACCTTGACCTTTGACATAATAACCCCAAAATAAATGGGGTTTTTCTCCTTCCACAGGGGAATCATGTGGCCAAGTTTGTTAAAGATCCAATATACAGAACTAAAGTTATCGTGCGGAAACAACCCTGTTGTCAAAAAGTATATTTATAGTAACGGTAACTTTGACCTTTGACCTAATGAGCCTAAAATAAATAGGGTTCTTCTCCTTCTACAGGGAAATCATGTGGTCAAGTTTATTAAAGATCCAATAAACTACACTAAAGTTATCGTCCGGAAACGACTCTGTTGTCAACAATTATATTTATAGTAACGGTGACCTTGACCTTTGACCTAATGACCCTAAAATAAAAAGGGTTCTTCTCCTTCCACAGGGGAATCATGTGGCCAAGGTTGTTAAAGATCCAATATATAGAACAAAAGTTATCGTGCGGAAACGACCCTGTTGTCAAAAATTCTATTTATAGTAACGGTGACCTTGACATTTGACCTAATGACCCCAAAATAAAAAGGAATCTTCCCCGTTCATAGGGGAATCATGTGGCCAAATTTGGTAAAGATCCAATATACAGAACTAAAGTTATCATGCGGAAACGACCCAGTTGTCAAACATTCTATTTATAGTAACGGTGACCTTGACCTTTGACTTAATGACCCCAAAATAAATAGAGTTCTTCCCCATTCACAGATCCGATATACAGAACTAAAGTTATTGTGCGGAATACTGTGTGGACGCCCGCCCGCCCGCCATACCCAATCACATAATACGGCCCCGTCTCGAGACGGGCGTATAAAACTATGATGTACTCGTTACGAAGCCATTACAATGCTACACACTAGTAGTTAGTCAAACTCCGGACAGTTTTTATGTCCGCTACCGAACATGGTTCAGTGGAGAGTAGTGTGAGGACCGGAGCTTGTAATTGTCCGGAGTTTGGTAGTTAGTGTCAGACACAAACTTTAATAACCATGACATTACGAGAATTATCACCGGGTTTGTAACTAGACTAACACGACGAGTGCCACTTCCGGAGCACCTGAGTTCTCCGGTTTTTAGTGGGGTTCGTGTTACTCGATCTTTAGTTTTATGTATATGTTTTGTAGATCGTTGTTTGTCCTTTTGTACTTTTTGCTTTTGTCCATTGTGTTGTGTGTTCTTCGATATACGGACTCTGATTACCTCCCTTTGGTATCTGCAAACTCATCTTAAGCTGCAGAGTGTGACTTTAAGTATTTGAAGCGATTCAAATATGAATCTACTTCATTAATTGAGACTCACGAATTTCACAACAAACAGAATAATCCTCTGTCGGATGACGATTACAGAAGTATCCTCTTGGGCATGGCCCGGCCCCTACACCACAACCTCTGTGTCCTAAAGGCTCACCCATGGGGCAGGCTAAAACTATAAACCAATTGATTACACAAAGCATACCATATACGATATTTTAAATAAGACATTAATCTTTTACTCGATATAGTACACAAAGTTGAAATCTAACAAACATCCATTTGTTTTGTATTTAACAAATTATTTCTTCGAAACAGCATTTGAGAAATCACAATCATGATGATCATTTCAAGAACTTTATTAAAAGGCAGATTTCGTCAACATTGACAATGTTAAGGGACGGTCCATTTAACATCCAATGGGGAGGGGGGCGGGGTTAATTTTTTTTTTTTTTTTTTATAAATATTCTGAATCCCAAAGTTCCTGAAAAAATATTCTGATTTTAGTGGAGGAAAAAAAATAATCTGATTCCGAGTTTTTGTCATATCACCTAATGTTAAATTCTGGAAAAAAAATTCGCGCTTAGCGCGACAAAAAAAATATTCTAACTCTGGTGTTGTCCGAAAAAAAAATTCTGAACGAGGAAAAAAACATAGCCCACCCCTGCAAGTTAAATGGTCGGTCCTTAAATGAATACAGTTATTTGCAGTGAAAAATCAAAGCAAAAATGTTATATATCTTTTCTCATTTTGATACATGATTACATTTGACTTACCAGGTGGAACGGGTTCAATTGGACCGTCTGATAAACACTGAAAAAACAAACAAAAAACCATGAAAATCATAAAATAATGTAAATACATTGAACATTTCTTGTGTATTGAGTTTATCAGAAGCGTCCTTTACCAAAATATATCTGAAGAGCACCTGAGTTCACCCCCGGATTTTAGTTGGGTTCGTGTTACTCGATCTTTAGTTTTATGTGTACATTTTATAGATCGTTGTTTGTCATTTTGTCCTTTTTCTTTTGCCATTGTTTTGTCTGTTCTTCATCGATTTACGAATTCTGATTACCCTTTGATATCTCCAACCTCTTCTCTTTACATAAACATATCAGAGAAAAATAATTTAATATAATTTTGGTAGCACTATTTATGTACAGACTCCTTCATATATATAACGTTTCATTATTCTAGTAAACATGCTGACGCAGACTGGTTGCTCAGTCGAAAGCTCCAAGCATTCTTATAGTTTTTATTATAATTACAACTAAAGATTTTTCATATTTAAACACCGGGATGTTTAAGCGTTAATATGAGGGAACAATTGAATGTTGATGTGCGTTACTTACGCAAGACACTTGAGAAAAGAGCAAGATATGAAAGCCACAAACATTTTTTAGAAAATTGTGTTAAACAAGGAGTTATTCCCAAAGGATTTCAACTGAAATGGAATTTGAACCTGGATGGAACAGTGATCGAACAGGGAAATATTCATAACATACTTACGCAGACATCGGAGCAGTTAATAAAAGAAAGT
>MJUT01033017.1:44404-56784 GCA_002080005.1 Gigantidas platifrons
AGTCAAAGGAAAAACAACCCCAGACAGTTACACCCCCACCCCCAAAAGCAGTTGTGCCCAAAATGTGGTTGTCCTGAAATGAAGTGTTTCGTTGGCGCCAAACCCTTGCACGACCGTCGGTAGGACGTAACAAAAAACGACTTTCATCATACCAGTGCACCCGTCTCCATGTGCGAATAGTCCATCCCAAATTATCATGTGACCAGTCAAATCGAGCATGGCGATGACGTAATGTCAATTGTGGACGTTTTATGGGTCGTCGCGCTCGCATTCCCTGATGGTGGAGGCGTCTGATTACAGTGCGTGTGCTAATGTGGCCTCCAAACGCTAAATTACCACAAAGTGCACCAGTTGTACTGAACGGTCGTTGCTGCGCCCGTCTGGATATGAGCCGGTCCTCTCTCGGCGTCGTTTTGCGAGGTCTACCTGCACGTGAACGGTCAGTAACATTCCCCGTTTGACGAAAACGCTGCATCAGTCGTACAATGATGGAATAATTAACCCTGAAGTGGTCTGCCACCCTTCTATGGCTAAAACCACCGTTATGCATGCCAACAGCTTGCCACCTTTCTGGTATGGTTAATTTTCGCCGCACCATACCAAACCAATAGAAAATGAAACTTAAACTCTACACAAAAAAATCAGCTTTCGTTCGCAAACACAAATGTTGAAAAGTACACGTGGCACTTTACACACCCTGTCATATACACATAAATAAAAATCGATCAATACTAGTAACCTGTTTCACAGGTAAGTAAGTATGTGTGTACAGGTAACGAAAACAGCAAACCGATTTGAAATAAGATCATTATTAGAAAAGATATTATTGAAACAAGTCAGGTGGTGCTTAACTTTTGTCGGACTGTATATATTACTATCAGTGGATGGAGTCATCAAATTAATACATTAGTGTTATCAAACATTACTACTATTTATTCTTTGAATCATAAACTTACAGTAATAGGATCTTGACACGTCTGAGATCCACACACCCCGGGACAGCATTTTTGTCCATCTATAAAAAGTTAACAGTGAGTGAACAGTAAGAAATACCATCAATTCATTCTTGATTTGTAACTATCCACTGTAACTGTATACTGTGAAATCAGTATATATATATAGATAATCGTCGAGTTCTAATTTTCGTGGTTTTCGTGGTTCAGTTAATCCACGAAAATAAAAATCCAACGAAATACAATTTCCCCATTGACTGTTGTCTGTAATGTTTGAAACCACGAATTCAAGAACCAAAGGATCAATGTATTTTGTAGAAACCACGAATTCAAGAACCAAAGGATCAATGTATTTTGTGGAAACCACGAATTCAAGAACAAAAGGATCAATGTATTTTGTGGAAACCACGAATTCAAGAACCAAAGGATCAATGTATTTTGTGGAAACCATGAAAATTATTGCCAACGAACAAAAGTACTTTCAAAGTATGTCAAACTGATTTATAAATAATTAATGTCTACGACGCTTTCTCTGTCAATTGACCCAAGGCAATTACTGAGGTTCATGAGTTTGATTATCGCCCGTAATGGTGTGTACCCGAGATAACTCTATGTGATAATGTTTGTCAGATTATTGTTCCAGATTGATGATTTCATTCGGATATTCCGTGAAACTGGCTGATTATAGCTAAAATATTATTGCAAGACACATGAAATATCAACAAATCTAGGGGTCGTCATGGTATTGATCGTGTGGTATTTGGATTTACAACTACCTGCGCAATTAGTGCATATTAACACTAAAGCTGTGAGTTCGAACACTATTCATGACGAAGTGTACTCGATACAACATCATGTGATAAAGTTTTCCAGTGACTTGCGACAAGTCGGCGGTTTTTTCCGGTTACTCCGGTTTCCTCCACCAATAAAACTGCCACGATATAACTGAAATATTGTTGAAAGTGGCGTTAATCACCATGAACAAATATCAACCATCAACAAATATATCCCTACCAATAGGAATTACATTTTGATGTAAATGAACATGTGTTATTTTGCACTTTGAAGACTTTTCTATGTCAATATACTTACAGCACACAGTGGCGGAACAGGGGGTGGGATCCGGGGGTTAGAACCTCCCCGCCTAATAGTTTTCTAACAAAATTAAAAAAATTATGGAGAAAACATTTCTAAAACATGAGATTAATTAGTATGACAACGCCATTTTTCGAATAAACCTGGATTCGATTACTTTATAAATGTGCTTCAAATGATTACCTATTGGACACGTAGAATCGTCGCCATTACAGTCTGATCTGACACGGGCACGTTGACAAAACTCTCTGGCTGCAGATTGAAATGGAGGACATACACCTGGTCTGGGTATTGATTCAGCCTACAAAACATCGCCATTTTGATTTAGTTTATGTCATGTTTTGTGTAGTAATAGAAACATTCGTATTTAGGTAATAATTCTATAATCATAAATTGTAACATAGATACGCATTTTTCCTTTGATGTTTTATGCAGTAATCAACCTAAAAATAGTGAACTTTTACAAACCATGGTCTAACATGAAGATCTTGGTGCTATTCAATGATTTTGACGTCATAGATATGTTATTCCATGATTTTGACGTCAGATCTTGATGTTATTCCATGATTTTGACATCATCATGTAATTTCTGTAACAAAACATATATACCATGGATTTTACTCATGAACTTATTTAAACCAACTCATCCTTTGGATTCGATGGTTTAAATAAGTTAGTTCGTAAGATCCATGGTATATATAATACTTAATCATAATTAATCAACATATATATTATTTCTATGGCAATGTATTTAATAGTAGGACCGTCGTGATCGTATGGTAGTTGGATTTACAACTACCTGTTCAATCAGTGTATATCACCTCTTACGTTGTGAGTTCAAGCTGCATTAATGTCGAGGTGTACTCGATACAACATTATGTCGAGGTGTACTCGATACAACATTATGGCGAGGTGTACTCGATACAACATTATGGCGAGGTGTACTCGATACAACATTATGGCGAGGTGTACTCGATACAACATTATGTAATGACGTTTGTCAGTGATTTCGACATGTCGTTAGTTTTTTCCGGGTATTTCGGTTTCCTCCACCACGATATAGCGGAAATAGTGTTGAAAGTGGCATTAAATACCATAAACCTAACCTATATAATATAGAAATTACATCAAGAAAACACAGAATCTACATCCAGAATTTAGTACGAGTTGTTGTGCAAGTACAGAAAATTCGTCCAATCGTAACGTTGTATTTTAGATATGACGCTCTGATTGGTTGTTTTTAGAATACGACTGGACGACATAGATAGCATTGTAGATGTTCGAAACATAACACTTTTATTCTACTTATTACGCGACCCCGTCATAATAGTAAATATATTTTCCCCAATGCATAGTCTCAATTAGGGAGTATGGACAGCTAGGGCTTAATATTATATAACACCTTAAATGTCAATAAAAACACCGCCTTTTTCATTACCGGAATCGATTATATTAATTGTTTTGTTTTTGTTTGTTTTTCTTGTATTTGTTCTATTTTTTTTAATTTAAGAATTACAATGTACAATAGAGACAAAATGCATTTTGCAATATTGTAATAAGAAGTTCGAAGGAGGTTTAATCTTATTTAAATTATAGTATATAAGTTAGCGGCAATAAAATAGATATATGATATATATAGTACTATATAACTTACGATATAGGCAAAATATATTTTACATTTTTGGTATAAGATAATTTGGTAAGGTGCAAAACAGATTTCACATCATTATGCAATGAAAATTACAAAAGGAGCAACATAAATTTTACATTACTGTACTATGTGATTTACATAATAGACAAAATACATTTTACATGATTGTATGATGAGAATTACATAATAGACAAACTACATTTTACATTATTGTACTATGCAAATTACGTAATGGGCAAAATACATTTTACCTTATTGTACTGTGAGAATTATATAATGGGCAAAATACATTTTACATTATTGTACTGTGAGAATTACATAATCGGCAAAATACATTTTACATTATTGTACTGTGAGAATTATGTAGTGGGCAAAATACATTTTACTTAATTGTACTATGAGAATTACGTAATGGGCAAAATACATTTCATATTATTGTATTATGAGAACTACGAAAGGAGCAAAATTCATTTTACATTATTGTACTCTGAGAATTACATAATGAGCAACATACATTTTACATTATTGTACTGTGAGAATTACATAATCGGCAAACTACATTTTACATTATTGTACTATGAGAATTACGTAATGGGCAAAATACATTTTACATTATTGTACTATGAGAATTATATAATGGGCAAAATACATTTTACATTATTGTACTGTGAGAATTACATAATCGGCAAAATACATTTTACATTATTGTACTGTGAGAATTATGTAGTGAGCAAAATACATTTTACTTAATTGTACTATGAGAATTACGTAATGGGCAAAATACATTTCATATTATTGTATTATGAGAATTACGAAAGGAGCAAAATCAATTTTACATTATTGTACTCTGAGAATTACATAATGAGCAACATACATTTTACATTATTGTATTGTGAGAATTACATAATCGGCAAACTACATTTTACATTATTGTACTGTGAGAATTACGTAGTGGGCAAAATACATTTTACTTAATTGTACTATGAGAATTACGTAATAAGCAAAATACATTTCATATTATTGTATTATGAGAATTACGAAAGGAGCAAAATCCATTTTACATTATTGTACTCTGAGAATTACATAATGAGCAAAATACATTTTACATTATTGTACTGTGAGAATTACATAATCGGCAAACTACATTTTACATTATTGTACTATGAGAATTACATAATGTGCAAAATACATTTTACATTATTGTATTATGAAAATTACGTAATGGTGAAAATATATTTTACATTATTGTACTATGAGAATTACGTAATGGGCAAAATACATTTTACATTATTGTACTGTGAGAATTATATAATGGGCAAAATACATTTTACATTATTGTACTGTGAGAATTACATAATCGGCAAAATATATTTTACATTATTGTACTGTGAGAATTATGTAGTGGGCAAAATACATTTTACTTAATTGTACTATGAGAATTACGTAATGGGCAAAATACATTTTACATTATTGTACTGTGAGAATTATATAATGGACAAAATACATTTTACATTATTGTACTGTGAAAATTACATAATCGGCAAAATATATTTTACATTATTGTACTGTGAGAATTATGTAGTGGGCAAAATACATTTTACTTAATTGTACTATGAGAATTACGTAATGGGCAAAATCCATTTTACATTATTGTACTCTGAGAATTACATAATGAGCAACATACATTTTACATTATTGTACTGTGAGAATTGCATAATCGGCAAAATACATTTTACATTATTGTACTGTGAGAATTATGTAGTGGGCAAAATACATTTTACTTAATTGTACTATGAGAATTACGTAATGGGCAAAATCCATTTTACATTATTCTGTGAGAATGACATAATGAGCAACATACATTTTACATTATTGTACTGTGAGAATTACATAATCGGCAAAATACATTTTACATTATTGTACTGTGAGAATTACGTAGTGGGCAAAATACATTTTACTTAATTGTACTATGAGAATTACGTAATGGGCAAAATACATTTCATATTATTGTATTATGAGAATTACGAAAGGAGTAAAATCCATTTTATATTATTGTACTCTGAGAATTACATAATGAGCAACATACATTTTACATTATTGTACTGTGAGAATTACATAATCGGCAAACTACATTTTACATTATTGTACTATGAGAATTACATAATGGGCAAAATACATTTTACATTATTGTATTATGAAAATTACGTAATGGGGAAAATATATTTTACATTATTGTACTATGAGAATTACGTAATGGGCAAAATACATTTTACATTATTTTACTATGAGGATTACATAATGGGCAAAATACATTTTACATTATTGTACTGTGAGAATTACGTAATGGGCAAAATATATTTTACATAATTGTACTATGAGAATTATGACAGGAGCAAAATCCATTTTACATTATTGTACTTTGAGAATTACGTAATGGTTAAAATACATTTAACATTTTTGTTCTATGAAAATTACATAATGGGTAAAATACTATTTACATTATTGTACTATGAGAATTGCATAATGAGCAAAATACATTTTACATTACACAAACAAACAACAAATAAGGGGATGAGAGAGCAGGAAGAAGGGAAAAAGACTATTAAGAGTACGAAAGACTTACACTACCGAACTGAACCAACCAGCTAGCTAGTACATAGGAGGCTAGTAACATTATCCGGTTAACTCACAGACAATACCGTTTATGCGAATTGTGTTTTGTCGAGTAAAATCATCTTTCCTTTATGTGTTCGTGGTGATACTATGCATATGAAATAAAAACAATTTTACCAACCCATTTTTTTTTTATAGAAAATTTGCATATTCTGAGAAATATTACGCAAATTATTGACATATTTCCTCATGGTCGATTTCCTCAAATCATTTAAGGAATGTAAAATTGACGACTGGAAAATTTATTACATTTGTCTAACACAAAGCCCTAAATAAATAGAAACTATTGTTTACATCCGATTAGGTAAACAAGTAAATACAGTCAAACCTGCCCACGCAGTCACCTGTATTAAGCAGTCACCTCTAGTAAGCAGTCACCTGTATTAAAAGGTCACCTTTTTGTGGTCCTTCATAGAAAATTTCATATGAATTGAACCTCTTTTAAGAGTTCATCTGTCTTATGGGGCCAGTTTTCGTTCTCCCCTAGGTGACCTCTTAATACAGGTGTGACTGTGCATGTTACACGAAGGCGTGAGGTAAAGTGTTTCTCATTAGACACCTATTATAGGATTATAATGTAACATCTGTCCTGCCATTTTCTTCTTTCATTAAATGTATAAAATTTACCCCACTGTCAAATCCTATTGCTCCATTACATATATTTAACGTGTATTTACACATATAATTCCTTTTTAATATTATCATTTGTATAGCTTGTACATGATTGTAATATAATTCTTACATGTTACAGTATATTAATTAGTTTAATTCTTACATGTTACAGTATATTAAATAGTTTTGTATTTCCTGGTATATGTTGGATGTATTTTTATGGTGAATTTGAAACTTTCAATGAATATAAGTCTGACAGTGATATTTTTTGTTTTTCATTTGATTTGTATTTAACATTGTGATAAAGTCTATCGGACTAGGTAATGTGATTGTAATATACTAACCCAAACCCCAGGGATATCTTAACAGCATTATAAGTCCCGAGCAAAGCAATACACTGGGACCCCTACCTATACATACACTCATAGAAAACTTTTTAAACATTGTGATAAAGATGAAATCTATCAGACTAACAGTCGGTAATTTGATTGTAATTTTTCTGAAGACCGTTTCTGATTGGATACAGAGATAAATATAACCTCATGAATATGCATGCTATATGATTACAACAATGATGGCCAACAAAATAAACTAAAATCATTTAAATCATCTTAAAAATCATTGAACAAAAAGAAAATAAAGACATAAAAGTAAAAAATTAAATATTAAAAAAAATCCCCAAAAAACCGAAAACATTAGCTGATGGAAATCCTAACACACATTATGAAGCAGGGTTAAAGTAGTCAATGAGACATTAAACCTCCCTTTATAATAGATTGGATTTTTGGTGTTTAACGCCACTTTCAGCAATATTTCAGCTATATCATGGCGACCAGTTTTAGTGGTGGAAGAAGCCATAGTACCCGGAGAGAACCACCGATCATGGGCAAGAAACTGGTAAACTTTATCACTTGTGACTGCGAGTCGAGTGCACCCTTTTTGTAATTTACAAAGCCGGGCGCGAACCCACGCCGTATTGGTATGAGTTGTTAGGAACCACCCCCCCCCCTCCTTTGCAATGGGGTCTCCAACTGCTAAAACAACTCTGTATATTGATCTAGTACCATAACAGATATTGCCATCATCTCATCAAAAGTACCTTGATATGTCTGAAAATTACTAATCTGGCTTTAAACAACAATCACACACACAGAAGCGTTGCATCATTTATTCAAAAACGTACGTGCGTACAGATCGTCTATTATGTTAAGTCAAAAAAGGATGAAAATGTCAAGTTCATCACTGTAATGATGAGATAGTAAATTGCGGTGTTGAGATAGTAAGATCGCAGTGGTGAAATAGTAAGTCGTAGTGGTGAGAAAATAAGTCGTCATGTGCAGATAATACGTTTTCTGGCAGACCCCCTACATGTATAAGATTTCGTTATAATTGAAGGAAAGGTGATAAATAAACGTTAGAGAAAACGGAAGGGGCAATCAAGAATGGACAATCAAGATAAACTGGTAATATAGGGTACACAAGACGAAGAAAAACAATTGGTCATTATGAACCTGAATCATTCTCATTATCATATTTATAATATCCATGGCTTTATGATCAAGTGAAAACAAAAATATCCCACTGTTGGAACAGTTCTAAAACCCACAAGAACAATCGTAAAGAGAGGAACAATCGTCTCCATTAAAACACAAATACATGACAACTCAGTTTCTTGGCTTGGTATAGGCACTTCGCTATAAAGCGGCGGTGTTAAACTTGTTTTATTAGTGACATCATGCGGTCATGGAAGTGTTTTCCACAAGTGAGTGAAGGGCCATTATAATATAGTAAAAAGGCCGCAGTGGCTCAATGAGTCAGGTAGTTGGATTACATAACAAATCATATATACAAGCCTATCACCAATACGGCATGGGTTCGCGCCCGGCTTTGTAAATTACAAAAAGGGTGCACTCGACTTGCAGCCGCAAGTGATAAAGTTTACCAGTTGCTTGCTCATGGTCGGTGGTTCTTTCCGGATACTCTTGGCTTCTTCCACCACTAAAACCGGTCGCCATGATATAGCTGAAATATTGCTGAAAGTGGCGTTGAACACTAAAAAAAATATAGTAAATCCACACACTTTATACTTATTTAATTTATTATTGAATGTTTCATCGTTGTTTTAGAATCAGTGACCTTTAACCTCTTGGGCCTGTGAAAATAAAAAAAAGTATGATGTAAAAATGTTTTAAATATGAAGCAATGTGCCAACATAACAGATTTTGTTAAAAAATTTAAAAATACACATTTATCAGGTTCACTATACTGTTAACATCATCATCCGTTGGACAATACCAAGAGGGGTTAATGGTTATAGTATTCGCTTGAAGTAACTAGATCAACATGACCGGTAACACTAGTCGAGCAGGAACTGCTCACCCTTCCGGAGCACCTGAGCTCGCCCCCGGTATTTAGTGATGTTCGTGTAACTTGATCTTTAGTTTTATATGTATGTTTTGTAGATCGTTGTTTGTCCTTGCTCTTTTGATCATTCTGTTCATCTTCGATATACGGTTTCTGATTATTCCTTTGGTATCTTCAAACTCTTCATGACTTCGGGCCCAAGTCGAGTAAAACCAAAGACTATACAATTGATATGTGCTGCTTCTCCGATGAACACTCAGCATTTAGGAGCAAGGACAAAAACTCGGATAATGTGACAGAATGGATCTACGGACATGTCTATCAAAGGACTGTTGGTCCAGACAGCTAGCAGTACTCCAATTGCAGTGTGTTGATCTGATACAAAGACAACACCATCTTATTGACATATAACTTGTTTTCGCCATGATATAGTTGAAAAATACCCACAACGTGGCGCTAAATATCAATATACTACTCAGTCACCTTATAATGGTTCGAATTGTTTTTGTTTTTTTTATTGTAATATAGTTGACATGAGTAAAACATACTTTACTGACTGTGAACAGGCACTTGAATAAAAAATGACGGAACCAAACAAGTAGACATATTCCAGCGCCATGTTTGTATATATATACAAATAGGTAACATTCCTCCATCTGCGGGTGAAATGCACATACACGCGCACTTCTACTTTTACCAAATACTGGCAACCATCAGCAAGTTGAAGATTATGCATAATGTTGGGCATGAGAATTAAAAATAAATGCTAAAACTGTTTACATGGATATTCTGGGAGACGTCTCCGGAATCAAATAAGAAAGTAAAAACGAAATATCTACAACATGGACACCTTGCTAAATGATAGAGTACCCCCAATAGCCAGAGATCCCATCCCCTTTTCACTAAATGATAGAGTACCATCAATAGCCAGAGACCCCCTCCCCTTTTCACTAAATGATAGAGTACCATCAATAGCCAGAGACCCCCTCCCCTTTTCACTTGTACACATTGTTATAGACTTACAGCCTATACATTGACAGTTATATGTATGGCAGTCCCCATGGTCACATCCATCCATTATTTAATAAAAAAAAAGAGAACCCCTCCCCCTTTTTTCACTTGTACTAATTATTATAGACTTACATCCTTTACATTGACAGTTGTATGTATGACAGTCCCCACGATCACACCCGGCACTACGACAACATCTATTACATTGTCTATCAGCCTTCATACTGGGACATCCTACCGTATTGATCTTACAACTACTCGGAATCATTTGCAAGTTCTGTGCTTCCGCTTCCGGTAATACTAAAATACAATAACATATCCCATTGTATCGTACATGTAGGTGTATGAATATAGACGTCTTACACAACATCAGAGATCAGTGCACGCACATTGACGTCGTATTTATATAATAAAAAAAATATACATTCTGTTAATTACACGTGCATTGGAAATTGACTTCTACTATTTTATATTATACAACCGAAGAAAATAAACAGGTTTTGTTACTACATGTATAAGTCATATTAGAATCGCATTACATTTTCATAGGAAAAGTAGTTCAAAATGTTTTCCACTTGTTACCGAGTTTTCATTTCGATCTTTGCCGGAAATGGCTGAATGAAGTTCCGATTGTTTTATGCATATGTTAATATAAATGTCGTAATCAAGTAATATCTTAATCTAACACAAGTTACATGTCATTCTTAATTTCACCACGCCACTTTTTTTTAGATACCTGTACTGTACCAAACCATGTATGTGTGTATTAGGGGCATCAAACCGAGAATGTTGTAATTTTTGCTTTTCATCTCATAACGTGTATTTTATAAATATGTATTTACATGTAACATATTTACTTTTATCCATAGTTTCCTTTATTCGTTTTGAAAGTATAATAATCCAAAAACATTCAAAATGAAACAGGACCCGGGTGGATCAATGAGTAGTTGGATTACCTATCATCCATACAGCGTGGATTCGCGCCCTGCTTTGTAAATTACAGAAAGGGTGCACTCGACTCGCAGCCACAAGTGATAAAACTTACCAGTTGCGTGCCCATGGTCGGTGGTTCTTTCTGGATACTCCGGCAAAAATCAAAAATCAAATCAAATCCAAAATGAAACTATCCTTAATTTAATTTCTACCTTCTACATCCATATAATGGTGTGCACCTTCATTTTAGCCAGATGTATCAGAACTTGCAATAAAATTTGCAGGAGAACCTACCACCAACAACAAAGATAAATACAGTAACACATTGATTTGATACGATAACTATTGACTAGGGTTTAATTGTTCAAAGTGGTGTTAAACACCATAAACAATTGACTAGGATTTGAAATATTTAGATATTCTATCCTATTATTTATCATTGATTGACTGATTATTTGATTGATTGATTGAATGATCACTTGATTGATTGATTGATTGATTGATTGATTGATTGATTGATTGATTGATTGATTGATTGATTGATTGATTGATTGATTGATTGATTGATTGATTGATTGATTGATTGATTGATTGATTGATTGATTGATCTGATTTGAATTTATTGATTGATTGGTTTGGTTAATTGATTGATTGATTGATTGATTTTACAAACTACAATACCTGCAATACAAACAACCAGGAAAACAGCTAGTACAACGGCCTTCATTATTTGTTCTTTTCTGAAAAATAAGATTGAAGTAATTAAACTGTTTAGCTGTACGTTTGTATTGTCAACATATTGAATTGAATTCAAATTTTTGCAAATATTTCTTATCCATTTTTCACAATTGTATTAAGAGCACCATTTTATAAAACAGCTCTATTTTCAAATACACACTAAATATGAGTATGCTAAATCAACGTAATGCATCTATCTCATGCCCAGAGTTAGCACGGGTGTCACTAGTGGAACAGGAACAACCTACCCTTCTAGTGTTGAAATGTACCAAACCTATATCATGCCCAGAGTTAGCACGGGTGTCACTAGTGGAACAGGAACAACCTACCCTTCTAGTGTTGAAATGTAC
>MJUT01033017.1:68234-95833 GCA_002080005.1 Gigantidas platifrons
GTTGAAATGTACCAAACCTATCTCATGCCCAGAGTTAGCACGGGTGTCACTAGTGGAACAGGAATAACCTACCCTTCTAAAGCACATGTGTGGGGTTCGTGTTACTGGATCTTTAGTTTTATGTGTATGCTTTGTTGATCATTGTTTGTCTTCTCTACTTTTTCTTTATGTTGTCTGTTCTTCTTCGATATACAGATTCTGATTACCCCTTTGGTATCTTTTGGCTATTATGTTGTCTGTTCTTCTTCAAACTCTTCTTCGCGTTTATAGACAGAAGTAAATTGCAGACCAAGGACCGTATCATACTCATTACAATGTATGAGTTATGATCATTATTGAAGAACAAGCTGTATCTGTGAAATATGGAGGTCACATCAGTGGTGTAATGGTTAGCGTGCTCGCTACGGGTGTGGTAGATCATGTGTTCGAGCCCCGGTCGGTCAACCCAAAGTCTATAAAATTGGTATGTGTTGCTTCTCCGCTAAGCTCGCAGTATTAAGGAGAAAGAGCTGGTTGGCTTGGAATCAGGATAATATGTCCGAGTGGGGCGATATATTTATCCGTAGACTGTTGTTTCAGTGAGCTAGCACTATTAAAATCCAACTAAGCGTGTTGGTCTATTACAAAGCGGACCTCATCATCATCTCATTGAAAATTAACTTGTTCTCACTATGATATAGCAGAAACATTGCTAAATTGGCGTTAAACAGCAATCACTCACTCATTATTGAAGACACAACTGTGACTGTGAGATGTGAAACAGCAAAATATGCGATGAAGTGCTTTACTTTATTTTGTTTATTAACGTAAAATTACATAGCGACACCTCATTTACATATATAACCGCATCGGTGGCGTAATAGTTAACGTGCCCGTCGCGAGTGTGGTAGATCGTGGGTTCATCGGTGGCGTAATAGTTAGCGTGCTCGTCGTGAGTGTGGTAGATCGTGGGTTCATCGGTGACGTAATAGTTAGCGTGCTCGTCGTGAGTGTGGTAGATCGTGGGTTCATCGGTGACGTAATAGTTAGCGTGCTCGTCGTGAGTGTGGTAGATCGTGGGTTCATCGGTGACGTAATAGTTAGCGTGCTCGTCGCGAATGTGGTAGATCGTGGGTTCATCGGTGGCGTAATAGTTAGCGTGCTCGTCGTGAGTGTGGTAGATCGTGGGTTCATCGGTGGCATAATAGTTAGCGTGCTCGTCGTGAGTGTGGTAGATCGTGGGTTCATCGGTGACGTAATAGTTAGCGTGCTCGTCGCGAGTGTGGTAGATCGTGGGTTCGAGACCCGGTCGTGTCAAACCAAAGTCCATAAAACTGGTATTTGTTGTTTCTCGAACTGCTTGCCTCGGGATCAGAATAATGTGTACGAGTGACATGCTTTATATACTTCCTTACTATTATAGATTAGGACGAAACCGAAAGTAAAAAACAGAAATACAATAGTCTTTTTTTTACATCGTTAAAACTGCACAAATGTGGACAATGGAGTGATTTTGATAATAATAAATATAGAATTATGCATGTTTTATTCCAATAATTTTTTGCGGTCTGTTTGATTGGTGAAAGGAAATCAAAGAAAAAAGTGAACTGGACTTCCTGAAATATGAAAGATACCATCTAAATTTTTTTTTCATTATTTGAAAGACAATTTCTGTCAAAATATTTGATAGAAAATACTTTAATTTGACTCTGAAGTTTTTAGCGAAAAGAATTTGGTACAATCTAAAAAAATACCGATGTTTCATGTAAAAAGAAATAATCTAAGTTTTGCTTGGTTTAAAGATTTTTTTTTTCTGGTTCGCAGGTAGATCTTTACCAATACATATCGAACCAGTGCTTTTCTCCTCATACCTCCACCAATGAAACTGACCATCACGATATAACTGAAATGTTATTGAAAAGTGGCGTAAACACCATACTCCTAACCCAAACGCCAACTCTAATATTATAAACACTTACCGTTTAAACAGTGCTAAATGTGGTTTGACAATTAGAAAGCCATTATGTGCTATATATACTACTTGGGTCAGCAACATATGTTGACCAATAGTTAATTAGCAGTTATTGTATTGCCGTCAGATATCAGCAATATTGAAATTAAAGTCATTAATAATAAAATTATGACAATTATAATTATATACCGACTTCATGTCGATAGATATCATACAAAAAGCCGCGAGTTGAAGTATAAAACTCCAGGTGACCTTAACCAATATTGGCTCTCCTGTTTAGACCCTGTGGTTTTCTTGCGCCAAAAAAAAAAAAGAAAAAAAAAAAAGAGAAACTTTTAAATTATAATTTGCATTCATTCTTATGAGTGATTGTGCTTATGTTTATGGTGTTTAATGCCACATTCAACTATATTTCAGTTTTATTGGTGGATTAAAGCGGGTCACCGGAACAAATAACCGACCTGTCACAAGTCACTGACAAACTTTATCACTAAATGTCTAATGACTATCAGTATATATGATGACTCTTATTCCAGAGAATGTGAATGTGTCATAACATTAACACAAGCCTTTAGTGAACTAAACAATAAGATTCATAAGAAAACATCCAATATGTGAAACGGCTGAAATTTGTCAGTACACATAGCAACTGATATTAAATGGGAGATTTAGACCTATAAAACTTGCTTAATCACGCCATTTTAATTCAAATTCCAGTACCAAGTCCGGAATTTCGGCTTTTCACTGTGGCATGGAAGAAGAGTTTGAAGATACCAAAGGGGTAATCAGAATCCTTCAATTGAAAGACAGACATCACAATGGTCAAACAAAAAGAACAAAAGGACAGACAACGACCTACAATACGCTACACACAAAAGTTAAAGATCGAGTAAAACTAACCCCACTAAAAAGCGGGATTGAACTCAGGTGTTCCGGAAGGGTAGACAGTTCCTGCTCCACATGTGGAACCTGTCGAGTTACTCTACAAAACCGGTGATAAGTCATGAATGAGGAAAAGACTGGAAAGGTTTTTGCGACAAGTGGAACATATCCGTGGTCATTTGTGACACAGATATTCCGTAACCATTTTGCCTCTTTCTACGATTTTGAAATTTGATTGTTGGACTTGTTCTGACAGTGTGGTATTTTTTTTTTCCCTTTTATCACAAAACAGTGACAATACCATGTAGTCAGAAAGGCGAAATATCCAAACTAAACACACAACAATTTTTTCCCATGAGACATTGTTTACTATTAACCTGCAGCTTGAAAAGATTGGCTCCATGTATATTTTATTTGACATTAAATGGTCAGATGTCAGAAAATTAATTATTGTCCGAAGGAAAATATTTTTACATTTTTAATTTAGGCAGGCCACACGTGTGCAGCAGGTCAAAAGTTCACCACAGATTTGTATGGAATCATACATTGATTTAATACAGAATAGATACGATATCAGGATGGAAATTCACTTGACCCTCAAACCTCAAATGCATTTTCTCACTACCGTAACACCATGGGAACCTAGCCCTTTTTTTATCGCAAGTAGTCAAAACTATGTATACGGTAGCGAAAATTTGCAAGAATATTTTATTGATACCGTTATTTTAGAAACAAATTTCATACCATGAATCGTTTTACAAGACGCCCAATTTCCATCCTCATATAAAGACTGGAGTCCAAAAGCTGAACACCTGAGTTCACCCCCGGTTTGAAGTGGGGTTCGTGCTACTCGATCTTTAGCATTATTTGCATGTTTTGTAGATCGCTGTTCGTCCTTTTGTCCATTTTCTTTTGGTCAGTGTTGATTAACCTGCTTCGATTTATGGATTCGAATTGCCCCTCTGGTGTCTTTAAACTCTTCTGATAAGATATGGTGAAAATGTAGATTACTTCCCCCCATATTAAATGTGAAGTGTCAAGCTTGGAGTTCCATACAATCATTGTAACAAACGACAAGCACAATATACCACAATTCTGAGAGGTGAAATATGGGTCTATAAAACTAGCTTAACCCCGCCACTGTTTTATTGAAGTGCCTGTACCAATCCAGGAAAATCACCGGTCGTGGTCGGGATATCGATTTTGTAGTGTATTGTGTTGTCCTGTATTATGTAATTACCATGGTTACTGTATTGCACTGCTCCTGGATTCGCCCACATTTATATGTTGGGTCGATGTTGGTCACCTCTATTTTTTCTGCGCTATGTTGTGGTTTTGTCTTGTTTGGCTGTCCAATGTTGCCAGTGTCTCAGGATTGGCCATTTCGTATTTCTCTACATTGTCCATTCTTGATTGCCCCTTCGATTTTCACCACATTGTCCATTCTTGATTTCCTGTTCGGTTTTCTTTACATTGTCTATGGATTGTCCCATTCTCGATTGACCTTTTTCAGGATGTTTGGGCTCATTAAGCTAGTATATAACCACGTATTAAGCCAGGGAAGTGAGCGGTTGTGTACATGTATGTGAGGGCCCTGATTATGCTTCTATTTCTCAGATTTTTCAATTGGATTTTAAAACTGTTTCAACATTGTGGTATTTAGTTGTTTTTCATTTTATTGTGTCCTATAATTAATTGTTAAATAATTTCAGATTCCTCAATCCTCAATACAAGACGATCAATCAGAATCCGTATATCGAAGAAGAACAGACAACACAATGGCCAAAAGAAAAAGTACAAAAGGACAAATAACGATCAACAAAATATACATATAAAACTAAAAATCGAGTAACACGAACCCAAATAAAAACCGGTGGTGAACTCATGTGCTCCTGAAGAGCAAGCAGTTCCTGCTCCACTAGTGACACCCGTCATGGTAACCTGGTGACAAGTCATGAACGTTACAAACCTGGTGATAAGTCATGAACGAGAAAAGGACCGGGAAGTGTTTACGACAAGTGGAAAATATCCGTGGTCAAGTAGTTCATCCGCTAATCACCAGAGGCAGTTGTCGTCCAGTCTCATTATAAGAAAAGTACCAAAGGATACCAAAGGGGTAATAAGCAGCCACAAATCCAAGGACAGACAATACAGTGGTCTAAAGAAAAGAACGAAAGGACAAGCAATGATATACTAAACACTAGACAAAAAACTACAGATCGAGGAACACGAACATCTCTAAAATTGGAAGTGAACTCGTATGCTCCGGAAGGGAAAGCAGTTCCTGCTTCACTGTGGCACTCATGTTACTTCTGTTGCAAACACGAATATAAGTCGTGAATGAGGAAAATATTGCTGTGATTACGACAAATGCAACATAGCCGTGGTCATTTATGACACAGATTTAGCCGAGGTCATTTATGACACAGATTTGCTGTATCAGTTAAACCAGGCCACCCGATTTTCGTTCATGGAGTTTGGTTCCCTTTCCAAATCAATATTATCATAAGATATACATGTATATTGATGACTAATAATCGGGTATTTAACTAGATTAACACACCGTGTGGAACTAATGGAAAAACCCTTTCGGAGCACCTGAGTTCACCCCCGGTTTTTAGTTGGGTTTGTGTTACTATGTATGTTTTGTAGATTGTTGATTGTCCTTTTTTTCTTTTGGCCGTTGTGTTGTCTGTTTTTAGATTTACGCATTCTGATTACCTCTTTGGTATCTACACATTCTGATTACCTCTTTGGTATCTACTCATTCTGATTACCTCTTTGGTATCTTTATGATCTTTTTTTGACTATCTTTAATAATAAACAATATAAACACAGTGGATGATATGCATTTTATAATGAATGAAGATGATTCTCACATAGAATAATTACAATTAAAAAATATACAAACAATACACTATATCACAACCACTCTGAGATGCACACGAATTTTCCCACGATAAAAGAGAGACTGACTGTCACTTCTTTTTTGTTTGTTCAAGATCGAAAGTGAGTATGGAGATTTGCAGCATATCTTCAATGTGCATGTATACGCGCATGGATATGTTGAGCTATGTTCTTTATGTTAGTTCAAGATCGAAAGTGAGGTATGGATATTGCCAACATATTTTCACTGCGCATGTACACGGACATGTATTATGCCGAGTTATGTCCCTTATGTTAGATATTTCAACTTTTAAAATTGGCAACATAAATATTTTACGAAAGTTAGAAACAAATTTGTTTGAACATTATTTATCGATCCTCTTTGCTTGATATTTAACGTAAATTTATTGATAATTCTAAGAAACTATTTGTAAGACCGCGAAATGAAAAAAAATATAATGATAATTGGCTGTTGTTGTTTTAAGCATTATTTACATCAAAATAGAGAAAGGAAAATTAAAGAAAATATCCGATTCTTTTTTTTTTAACTATTTATGTCTTTGTTATCTTAAGAAACAGAAAACACACTGTTATTGTTTTTTGCCACACTTCATCGTTGCCCTGGTAACATTTAGAAATGCGGAAAAATGGTAGAGTAGCTATGTAGAAATATATACATTTATCCTGCAATCCTTCTATTTGAGTTGTCAAATTAATTGACTGTATAATTGTTTGTGATATATAGAGGTCAAGCAGCTAGACAGATACTGGATTAACATGGACGATGAAAATAACGCCCTGAATTTTTAGCTATTTATTTATTTTTTTTAAATTATTTTTGTTAATAGGTTTTATGTTGTTTCTTTGTTTTTTCCCCCCGTTTTATTTTGTTTTAAGTTATTTAACATTACAGGATAAATACAACGGAAATAACGTTCTATATATAATTTATTAGAACGAGGCACTGAACATGCAAAAATATCCGGAAAGCTTCGCATTTCTACCTGCTCCAAAGCCTCGTACTAGTAATTTGTATATTAAGAGACCAGTTTCTTCTACTTGTATAATTAATCTCTCTCCCTTTCACGCCACTTTGGAAAATCTAAGAATTCATTAAAGTTGTATCTAGTTTAGTATTTTGTGATGCTGGAGACCATTTGCTTATGAAAGATTATTTTTGATATTCCAGAACTCGGTTATCGCCCTTTAAGACGTGCACTGCAAATTTTCATAGAAATATGCTTTCGGGTTTAATTGATAAGTATACGTTATGTTGGAGTGTAGCAAACGGAATTTCTTCCTATGATCTTTCTTAATACATCTTCTGATATTCGGTTTCTGGAAAAAATATCTTTAAGAAAAAGCAGCAATAAATTAAAATAGTATTTACTTGAAACAAACAAACGATATATTTACAAATATTAAGTCACATCCGTTTCCGGAATTACACACAATTCTTGCGAAAGGATAAGAAGTAAATCCCTAATTAGACCAAATCTTCAGGCAGATGCCATTTTATTATCTGGCAGAGAGGCACGGATTAAAAATAATGTTTATCTCTTGTCTAGATCCCCCAAATAATAATATATGATGCTTAAATATCCCCTTTTTGCAATTTGTAAATTTTGAAAAGAAGTAGTTACTTCAACTTACAAACGACAACAATTTCTGTATGAACAAAACTATTCCCCCGCTTAGAAAATGGTTAGACCTTTAGGCTTGCTGATTGATGTGCATTATAAAAATAATTAAAAAGGAAGATATCAAGTTTAGTATATTACGTTTAAAAACCTTTCTGAAACGAGATATCAAATGCCTGTCTATGCATGTGCCTAACAAATGATATTACCATTTAACCCTTTATCTATTGTTTTTTTTTATCTATCTCTCTTTAAAAGCAAACTGTGGAAACCAAGATATGTATTTCTGCTTAATTTTAATTCCATATCGCATAATTAGGAGAGATATTTGTTCAAAGGATCGTTTGAATTTAAAAGACTCCATCGTTTAGATTTGTTATATAAGGTTTATAGCCCCATCATTTCTATCATTTGGTCCATCATCGCCAAACGTCCTCGTCCACGTCGACCACCCATTCTACCCCCTCCTCTGGCTCCCCCTGCTCCGGCTCCCCCTGCTCCTCCTGGTGGGGCATCCCCAGGTTCTGGGCCAATACCTAGAACTCCTGCCCATTCAGGTGTCATCGCTGGTCTTCTCCGTGGACGCCATGGGTCATGAGGGGCTCCACCACCACCACCATAGGGCTGAGCATAAGGATCAACTGGTGCACCTGGATCAAGTGGGTCATATGGTGATCTTCCCATTCCCCCATATCGACCCCCATATCTGCCACCACCCCCTCCTCGTCGACCACCTGGGGGCACATCTGGGGGCTCTGGTACCAAACCAAGCATTTGGAGGACCTGTTTTGTCATTGCTGCCTCCATGGCCCTTTGTATAGGATCGACTGTTGGTCTTGGTGCACGGTAAGACTGTGCAGCTCCTTGCATCGAGGCTTGTGGTTGTGTTACAGCATATTGCCCTTGCTGTGCGTTATATCCAGTTTGTTGATGTTGTCCAGCTGTTCCAGTGGATGCGGTTTGTGAATACTGAGTTTGAGCAGCAGTAGATGCTGTTTGTTGGTACTGTGTTTGACCAGCAGTCGCAGCTGGTTGTTGGTATTGTGTGTGACTTGTAGTTGCTGTTTGCTGGTATTGATTATACTGTCGCTGCCTTCTTCTTGGAGGCGGCAAACCCAAAAATCGTCTTAGTTCAGGCATAACGTTCATTAATGCTGTGTGTACTGAACCACGGACATGCTTTGGATTTATACCCATCGAATTGAGTAGATCCGGTCCAGTAGTGTACAACACTGTAAAGAGATCCTGTCTTGTTGGCGCCATTGACCTTACCATTTTTAACATAACTGCTCTAGAGATTGGATCAACGTGTCGTGGTGTTAGTTCGCTGGCATGATAAATAATTGGCGGCGGCGTTGGCGCTGGTGGAGTCGTTGTCGTTGGAATAGTTGTTGTCGTTGGTAGTGGTGTAGTTGTTGTCGGTGGAGTTGTCGGTGGCGGCGCTGTCGGTTGAACAGCTGTTTGTATTAATCCCTGGCTTTTCATGATTTGAAGCAACGCGTCCATTCCCGTCATTGGTTTTGAATTTGAAGTTGCAGTTTTTGTTTCAGTGGCAGTTAAAGTACCCATGGCATCCCAGTTGACATTGGTCATGCCACCTGCTGCTATATCCCATGGATTAGGAGCACCAGCTGTCGCACTAGTCTGTGACTGCTCTACTATTGTCTGCACACTTGGTGCCTTTGCTGCTGTCACAGTTTGTGATGACGACTGCTGAGAAGTTTGTATATTTGTTGAAGTTCCTGTATTTGTATTTGTGGCAGCAGCAGCATTTTGTGCATTCATTATTTCTATAATTTGTTGATCAGTCATTGTGCTACCAGCAGTTTGTACAGCTGACGTATCAACAGTACTTTGGGTATCAACAATTGCAGTATTCTGAGTATCCACTGCCGTATTTTGAACATTTACGGTGTTCATTGCTGTATTTTGAGCATTCAAAATGTTCATTGCAGCATTCTGAACATCCACAGTATTCATTGCAGTATTCTGAACATCCACAGTATTCGTTGCAGTATTCTGAGTATTCAGTGCAGTATTCTGAACATCCACAGTGTTAACTGCAGTATTCTGCATAGCGTTCATAGCATTCATCATCGCTGCTGCATTTTGTGCACTCATCATGGCGGCAGTTTGTGCATCAATAGTTGCTGCACCAGTGTTCATCATACTACCCATGCTTTGGGAGTTCATCATATCAGCCACGGATTGGGAGTTCATCATTGATGACGATGACTGGACGGTATCCATCCACATTAACGGTGACGCCGTTGTAGCAGGTGCTTCATTCCACAATGATTGCTTTGGTGTTGTAACTGGATTATACATTGCGTTGAAGAAGCTCATGGATGGTCCACCAATGGCATCAACAACAGGTGGAACAGTTGTCGTTGGTTCTGTTGTCGTGGTTGGTGTTGTTGTTGTTGTCGTTGGTGTTGTTGTTGTAGTTGTCGGCTTTGGTGTAGTTGTAGTTGCTTTTGTTGTTGGTTTTGGTGTAGTTTTCACCGTTGTTGGAACAGTTGTTGGTATTGGTTTAACGGTCGTTATGACTGGCGCTTGGACTTGTGGTTGTTGGACTATGTCAACAACTTGCACCTGTTTACTTTCTCGGTAGGTAGGCGGGGTTGTTATTCTGGATTGAGTTTTTGCGACATTTTGTTGAATTCTATCAACCTGTGTTCGTCTTGTGTCAACTGCCATTTTTTGTGGTGTTTGACCTTTGACCTTTACCATTATTTCCGATAAAACTTGAAACATATTTGCCAACAAAGCTTGAGGATCTGTCTGTTGTCCTGATACTGACTGTGTTTGTCCTGTTTGTTCCTTCATCGAAGCTCTTATTTCACTTTCGATTCCTTGTGCACTGTCCTTACCTTGTCTTACAACAGTTTGTACTAGTTTAGAAGTGTCTAGTTTCTTGTCCGTTGTCCCTGATTTAACCACTACTGTTTTTCCTGCTTTGAATACTATCGGTTGCTTGGGAGCGACAGCGACAGCTTTTCTTGTTGCTGTTTTAACTATCGTCGTTTTGGTGGCGGATGTTTTTTCTGGAGTAGATACCTTTATGGTAGTTGGTGGCAGTGTAGGCACAGCATGAACCACTTCTTTTGGTTGAGTAGCTACTACATTGACAACTTCTTTTGCTTGTGTGGTCGCTACATTGACTACTTCTTTTGGTTGTGTAGCCACTACATTGACTACTTCTTTTGGTTGTGTAGCCACTACAGGAACCACTTCTGGTTGCCTCACGTTAATCATCTTAGGCTTTATTTTTTCTACAATCACCGTTTTATCAATTCTTGTAACTTTACCTCCTTTCATTGTAACTGTTTTATCAACAGTTGTAATAGTTCCGCCACCTACTGGCACCGTCTTATCGATATTTGTGGTTGGGACAACTGCCTTGTTTACTATAGTTTCTATTTTGGCTGAGTTGTCGATCGTTTTGGTTCCTAAGACTGTTTGGTCAACCAATTTTCCTTGTGTTGATGACACGTCGACCGATTTAGTTTGTGTAACTACATGGTTAACCGTTTGTGGTTGAAGCTGTTCTATTACAGTGCCAGGAACCCGAGGTGGCAGGGTTTCTATTACTGCACCAATGACTGGCCTTTGCGTAACCATTACCTGCATGACAGGTTGGGGTTTCGATATAATTGCAGCTTTGTCATTAGCAACAATGGTAGATGTGACTTTTTGAACGCTAGTATTAATATTAGTTGAGGCTGGGACTTGATGGACGATTGTTTTAGTGTCAGCTGACGTGTCCACTGTTTGAACACTAGTCTTAACGTCAGTTATTGCTGGGACTTCATGGACGATGGTTTTAGTGTCCGGTGACGTGTCCACTGTTTGAACGCTGGTTTTAACGTCCGTTACTGCTGGGACTTCATGGACGATGGTTTTGGTGTCCGCTGACGTGTCCACTGTTTGAACACTCGTCTTAACGTTCGTTAATGCTGGGACTTCATGGACGATGGTTTTAGTATCCGCTGACGTGTCCACTGTTTGAACGCTGGTCTTAACGTCAGTTACTGCTGGGACTTCATGGACGATGGTCTTAGTATCCACTGTTTTAACGCTGGTCTTAACGTCAGATAATGCTGGGACTTCATGAACGATAGTCTTAGTGTCCGCTGATGTGTCCACTGCTTGGACATTAACCTTAACGTCAGTTGATGTTGGGACTTCATTGACGATGGTTTTAGTGTCAGCTGAGACGTCCATAGCTTGAACGCTGGTCTTAACGTTAGTTGATGCTGGGACTTCTTGCACGACGGTTTTAGTATCAGCTGAGACTTCCACTGCTTGCACGCTGGTCTTAACATCAGTTGAGATTGGCACCTTTTGGACGTTAGTCTGAATATCTGTTGCTGCTACAACTTCTTTGGTGGTTGCTTTTTGAACAGTAGTGGCCGCAACTTCTTTGGTGGCTGCTTTCTGAACAGTAGTGGCTGCAACTTCTTCAGTCACTGTTTTATCAACAGCTGATGTTGCTTTTTGCTGAATGACCTCCTTTACAACAGATGAGGTAGAGGAAGTCGAGGGAACAGTTTCCACACTTAACTGGACATCAACCTTCTTTTCTGTTGGTGCTAATGTGATTGGTGTTGCTTCTGTTGTTGTTAATGGGGCAATAGTTGAAAATGGTATTTCAGCCCAGCCTCCCATTTGAGCAGCGTTAGTATTGTACTGATTAAAAATGTCATAACCAACAGTTGTTTGGGATCCACTTGTCCACATGGAGGGATCACTCAGCATAGCTTGCTGATGCCATCCAGAATTAACATTTACACTACCTTGTAACATGACTGGTTGTGTTAGAAGCTTTTGACTCGGTGCTACTGTTACCCAGTTGTGTCCTGTTGTGTGAGGATTAGTTTGAATCCACGTTGCTTCCGTTGTAGTTGGTGGTAGCTGTTGTTGGGGGATCATCTCAACGGCTGTTTTTTCTACCAATGTATGTTTTGTGGCTGCGGTTCCTTGGTCGACAGATGCAACTTGATTAACAGTTAATTTGTCAACTGTGACTAATTGGTCTTGTGTGGATGAAGTTTGGGCGGCAACTGTTTCTTTCTCTTTCTGTCCTGTACTTACTACAGTTTCTTTGACTGTTGTTGACGTTTTTGTATTTGTGCTACTTTGAGATTGCACGGTTTGTAATTGTGGTGATTCTGTTGTTTGTTCCACCCATGTGGATAGCTGTCCAGTTGTATCCACAAATCCACCTTGCTGCTGCTGTTGTGTTTCACTGACGATTCCAGTATCAAACATAGACATACCTGCTAAATTTAGATTGGCATTGTAATAAGACAATGGATCCATTGTGACAAACTGGGGCTGCTGCATATGCCCGCCAAATTGTGCGAGGGTCTGGTCGTACATAAATCCAGGATCAGCCATATTGCCGACACCCATATCAGTGACATGAGGAGATAATAAAGATCCACCAGTGAAGTCGTTAACAGAGGCATCAAACACGACATTACCACCAAACTGCTGCTGGCTTGGTGTAATTTCAACAAATTCTGGTGTACTTTGTTTTTTAGTTATCATTGTTCTCACGTCAATATCCTTGGTTTTACTTTCAGTAGTTTTCGCATCTGTTTGTGTTTGTGACTTAGAGACTGTAACGTCAGGTGTGTTCGATTTTATTTCTACAGTCTTAACAGCAATACTTTCTTTAGAAATGGCGGGAGACTTGGTTGCACTTGTTTTTACAATATTTGCTGACTTGCTAGATTCAGATGTCGTGGTTGATGATGAGGCTGATATATCCTTATTAACTGATGACGTCATCGTTGAAGATGATGAAGATGAAGCACTACCAGCATTCATCTGAATTGGCATGGTACTACTACTCGTGGACACAGACGATTTCCTAATCACCGGTGCTGCTTGGTGACCGTTTACAATTTTCCTTGTTACAGTTTTAACAGTCTTTGTAACAGTTCGACCTCCAGATGAACTTGGAACCAAAGGTGTACCCTGGGTTCCGCCGGAAGTTACTGTTCTTACCGTTTTAACAGACGTAACAGTGCGTCCTCCACCAGTACTTGAGGTAATGACATTACGCTTTACACGCCTGTTATTATTTGTGGACGAAGAAGTGTCCAGACGTGCATCGGTAGTTTGACTGTTGTGGAATATTTCCGGATTTTCCGATGCATTAACAATATTTGATTGTTGACTGTTTTGACCAGCTGGCAATATAGCAATGTCAGCACAGTTGTAAATTTCAGTTTGATCACCACAACCAACCTTGCTGCTTCCGTCTTTACATTTTCCCCAGTGCAAAGCTGAAAAAGAAAAGAAAAACACGTGTTATCGGTCATTTGGACAGTTTCCGTTTGATCTGTCTTAGTGATATTATCAGTATCAAAAAGCTGTCTCTGATGCTGAAAATTATCGGTCAGCTTGAAGACAAACACATGACATCACCGATAACAACTACAATGTCAGTTCTGACCATCCTGACATGCATTATCAGAGCTTCTTCTATCGGACTCGATGTGATACTATCAATTATGTCTGTCTCAACTCTCATCAATGACTTATTCTATATGTAATTAGTGTTTTGTGTTATCAATCAGTTATCATCTGAATAAACGCTAGAGAATACTGAAGAGGCAATGAAAAATGTACAATCCAGATAAACTGGCAACATAGGGCACACAAGCTGAAGAACAACAAGGAAAGACACCAGCATACACAAACAAACAAACAAAAAAAGACGTAAACAAATCAGAAAAAGTCAAATTTGCATAAAAAGGACTGGCATTTTTACTAGTTGTGTCCGGAAGACAATAACAATGTAGACCATTTGCACATTTCCGACTTGATTCTGACTTTATGCGTTTTTATATAAATTATCTCCCTTTAATGTCGACACGGGTTCATGCAAATTTCAATAGCAATAGCATACATTTTGGTAATTATCTGTATAAAATCTTAATGTTTTTATAACCTTTATCTGTATAAAATCTTAATGTTTTTATAACCTTTATCTGTATACTATTTGTTATTTGTTGTCTTACAAAGTTCAAATATCAACCAACTTTAAGAAAATTATATTCAAATTAAAAGATCTCTATATAGGTCATGAAAGGGAAATAACTCTTGTGGAAGAATAGCTTGAAGATATAAAAAGGGGTAATCATAATCCGTATATCAAAGAAGAACAGACAACACAATAGCCAAAAGAAAAAGTACAAAAAGACAAACAATGATCTACAAAACATACACATAAAACTAAAGATCGAGTAACACGATTCCCACTAAAAAACGGGGGTAAACACAGGTGCTCCGGAAGGGTAGGTAGTTCCTGCTCCACTAGTGACACCCGTCGTGTTAATCTAGTTACAAACCTGGTAATAAGTCGTGAATGAGGAAAGGACCGGGAAGTGTTTACGACAAGTGGAACATATCCGTGGACATTTGTGACACAGATATTCCATAACGGTCAGTCAAGTCATGGTGGCGATCGTAAAATTTTCGAATAATGTTCTAATAAAATTGGGAATGTTCATTAAACTGTTAATAAGGACCAGCTGTAGATGAACACAGGAGTCAAGAACATTCATATATGACTTGATTGTAATATTATACGACTTTCACGTTTATGTAGAAATTTTTAACCTTTAATGCGATCAAGCAAAGTTTAACGAAATTAACATATATGTAGTAACGACTAGTGAAATTTTAGTTTGTTTTAAACGTATCTGCTGATGTTTTACATCTTTAAACGTATCTGCTGATGTTTTACATCTTTAAACGTATCTGCTGATGTTTTACATNGAACTGGCAACATAGGGCACACAAGCTGAAGAACTGGCAACATAGGGCACACAAGCTGAAGAACTGGCAACATAGGGCACACAAGCTCAGGAACTGGCAACACAGGGCACACAAGCTGAAGAACTGGCAACATAGGGTACACAAGCTGAAGAACTGGCAACACAGGGCACACAAGCTGAAGAACTGGCAACATAGGGCACACAAGCTGAAGAACTGGCAACATAGGGCACACAAGCTGAAGAACTGGCAACACAGGGCACACAAGCTGAAGAACTGCTCAACATAGGGCACACAAGCTGAAGAACTGGCAACACAGGGCACACAAGCTGAAGAACTGGCAACATAGGGCACACAAGATGAAGAACTGGCAACATAGGGCACACAAGCTGAAGAACTGGCAACATAGGGCACACAAGCTGAAGAACTGGCAACATTGGGCACACAAGCAGAAGAACTGGCAACATAGGGCACACAAGCTGAAGAACTGGCAACATAGGGCACATAAGGTGAAGAACTGGCAACATAGGGCACACAAGCTGAAGAACTGGCAACATAGGGCACACAAGCTGAAGAACTGGCAACATAGGGCACACAAGCTAAAGAACAACAAGACAAGACATCAACATACACAAACAAAACAAAAAAAGACGTAAACAAGTCAGAAAAAGTCAAATTTGCATAAAAAGGACTCGCGTTTTTACTAGTTGTGTATTACCAGTCCGGAAGACAATAACAATGCAGACCATTTGCACATTTCCGACTTGATTCTGAATTTATGCGTTTTTATATGAATTATCTCCCTTTAATGTCGACACGGGTTCATGTAAATTTCAATAGCAATAGCATACATTTTGGTAATTATCTGTAAAAAATCTTAATGTTTTTATAACCTTTATCTGTATACAATCTTAATGTTTTTATAACCTTTATCTGTATAAAATCTTAATGTTTTTATAACCTTTATCTGTATAAAATCTTAATGTTTTTATAACCTTTATCTGTATAAAATCTTAATGTTTTTATAACCTTTATCTGTATCAAATCTTAATGTTTTTATTACCTTTATCTGTATAAAATCTTAATGTTTTTATAACCTTTATCTGTATAAAATCTTAATGTTTTTATAACCTTTATCTGTATAAAATCTTAATGTTTTTATAACCTGGCTGTCTACTATTTGTTATTTGTTGTCTTACAAAGTTCAAATATCAACCAACTTTAAGAAAATTATATTCAAATTAAAATATCTCTATATAGGTCATGACAGGGAAATAACTCTTGTGGAAGAAGAGTTTGAAGATATTAAAAGGGGTAATCATAATCCGTATTTCAAAGAAGAACAGATAACACAATGGCCAAAACATACCAAAGGGGTAATCAGAATCTGTATATCAAAGAAGAACAGACAACACAATGACCAAAAGAAAAAGTACAAAAAGACAAACAACGATCTACAAAACATACACATAACACTAAAGATCGAGTAACACGATTCTCACTAAAAAAAACGGGGGTGAACACAGGTGCTCCGGAAGGGTAGGCAGTTCCTGCTCCACTAGTGACGCCCGTCGTGTTAATCTAGTTACAAACCTGGTAATAAGTCGTGAATGAGGAAAGGACCGGGAAATGTTTACGACAAGTGGAACATATCCGTGGACATTTGTGACACAGATATTCCATAACGGTCAGCCAAGTCATGGTAGCGATCGTAAAATTTTCGAATAATGTTCTAATAAAATTGGGAATGTTCATTAAACTTTTAATAAGGACCAGCGGTAGATGAACAAAGGAGTCAAGAACATTCATATCTGACTTGATTCTAATATTATACGACTTTAACGTTTATGTAGAAATTTTTAACCTTTAATGCGTCATGCAAAGTTTAACGAAATTAACATATATGTAGTAACGACTAGTGAAATTTTAGTTTGCTTTAAACGTATCTGCTGATGTTTTACATCTTTTAAGATTATCATACTCAAATTATTTGTCCTTTTCGTCGCTCTTGCATTGAACATGGACCATTTTGTACCCCGCAAGGGAAATAACTCTAAGGGAAAAAAAGCGTATAAAGTTAGAATCAAATCGACAATGTACTAATGATATATTAAAAACAGAACCAGCTACTTATTGGGTTCACATCGGTGATTTTGTTTTATTTATTGTGTTTAACGCCACTTTCATCAATATCTCAGCTATATCATGGCGACCAGTTTTAGTAATGGGGGAAGCCGGAGTACCCGGAGAGAACCACCGACCATGGGCAAGCAACTGGTAAACTTTGTCACTTTCGGCTGCGAGTCGAGTGCATCCTTTTTGTAATTTACAAAGCCGGGTGCGAACCCACGCCGTATTTGTAATAGGCTTGTATGAGTTTCTAGGTAATCCAACTACCTAACTCATTGAGCCATCAGGGCCCTAACTCCAATGGAAGAAATACGTATAATGTTAGAATCAAATCGGCAATGTGCAAATGATATATTAAAAACGGAACCAGCTACTTTTTGGGTTCACATAGGAAGTGGTTAAATAAAAATAAAAATTATAGAAATATTTAAATGTACAAGTCATGTACCAAAAGTCAATCACAGCCATTATATTATCAATGGTATTCACTTTGTGTTTTGAAATGTCTTGTCTAAAATGATGGGTAAATGGTAGATAGTAGCTTCACGGATTGGTTAATATTTCCCGAAAATCAACACAATGTGACCATATATTTCTTCAATTTTTTTAAATTGCCATTATTTCACAATTAAGCGGTTATCCTTATGGTGTTTAACTAAGGTGCCTTAGATAACAGTATCACACAATGTTGTATCGAGTACACCTCGTCATGAACGGCGTTCGAACTCACAACATTAGTGGTGATAGACACTGATTGGACAGGCAGTTGTAAAAAAACTACCATATGATCACAACCACGACGCCATCCCCACCTCTCCCCCCTCCCCACCTCTCACCCTGTACAGATTATAGGAAACACATATTTTACTTTAGTTGAATTGTGCATGAAAGGAAGTCCATTTAAAGGGTTTAGATAAAATAACTCTTGTAAATCGCATAATTTTATAATCAAAGTCAGAAATATGCAAACCATCTCTTGAATATTATATTTCAAAGTGAAATAACTCTTGTTAAATGCATAATTTTAGAGTCGAGAATGTGCAAATTATATTTTGTTTTATTTCAAATTGACCTATTTTTACTACACCACAGGTTGATTGACAACATTACTTAGAGACGTGAGATGATGATGAGTAAACAAACACCAAAAATAAACTGTATGACACAAAATGTTAAATATAGCTATATTATTATAATAAATGTTGTATATTCTTATAAGTTAGGTAGGTAAATAATGTATTTGTCAGTTTATTTATTTACGAGCCGGAAAACATTCCGCATTAAGGTATTTCCCTATATATTTCATATAAAACACGTATTTTCCCAAATTTTCCTTGAAGTAATTTCTTATTCCGATTTCCTCATTCGCTTTACATGAAGCTGCTTACACAGTTGAACTGCGAGAATAATCTAATACTCTTCAGCGAATTTGATCTTTATTGTCTGTTCTTTATTTATTTGGGGAGTGGGATCTTGGGTTTTTTGTTGTTGTTTTCGTGACTTTTGGGGGGTATTGCAGTTGTGTTTTTTGGGGGATGTTTTTTTTTCCATTGAATCTGCCTCAATGAAGTGATTCCTACTTATTTTAGTGAACTATCCTATTCAAAAAATAACATGCACATTCATAAATATGTTTATGTTAAAGAGATGGTAAAACCATTGATCACAATATATAGTCTTTCTCGAGAATAAAACACAAGTACTTTCTATGACTAATAAACACATTCAATTAAGAAATAATTCTCGGATGCCGGGCTCTATGCTTATTTTAACATAGGCATTATATTTGTCATTATTTTACACCGAGCGATAGCATTTACGGTAATTTTATGTATTCAAGCGTACCTAGACAGAGGTTATTTTTGGACATTTGTCATCTCTCATATACATGTACTTATTTCGCCTCCGTACAGGAGAGCCACTATAACCCGAAGCTCCGCTATTATTTACAAGAATATATAACTCTGCTTAGCAAAAATAGTACATGANAAAAAAATATTTCTGTATGAATACGCGAATTTTTAATTAAACATTAGGACAATTTAAATAAAAAACACATTAAAGAATGTTTCCGTGGTTGTTTAGTTCGCGTACATTATGATTTTCATTTTTTCCCGTCAAATCATAAACTTAATTCCCCGCTTGTAGCCCCTTAATAAACGTCAGTGTTAGTGTACCACCCATATACGCATATGGTAATATCTTATGAATATGCATAAAAAACATTCGAAACTGTATTTTACTTGATATCTATGTAGGAGCCCGTAATGTAAGCACACCTGCAATTTTTATTTACCGCCATTTTTGGCAACAACTTCCAGGTAAAATACGGAGTTACTTGCCCTTTGTTTTACCGTTCCTACATATAGGCTTTCTCGAGAATAAAACACAAGTACTTTCTATGACTAATAAACACATTCAATTAAGAAATAATTGTCGGATTCCGGGCTCTATGCTTATTTTAACATGGATAGGCATTATATTTGTCATTATTTTACACCGAGCGATAGCATTTACGGTAATTTTATGTATTCAAGCGTACCTAGACAGAGGTTTTTTTTGCACATTTGTCATCTCTCGTATACATGTACTTGTTTCGCCTCCGTACAGGAGAGCCACTATAACCCGAAGCTCCGCTATTATTTACAAGAATATATAACGCTACAGAAACGTTATAAAAATTGATAACGATAAAAAAATAATCTATAATGTATATTTATTATTTTTATTCTTTTAATTTTAACATACATAAAGTACAAATATGCAAAAATACTCTGTCCATTAGATATGCCTTCTGCGCATGTGCTAAAGGTGTTCTGTGCTATTTAGAGCCCTCTATTGTTTTCAAAGCGAAAGTAGCACGCCATGTTAGAATATCAATATGTCATTGATTCTGATTATACTTTATATCTTATCTTTCATTATTTATTCGAATGCACTGAATTTATTCATGACAGAGCCAGGTTGATTCCCCAAAAATACAGATGTAGTCCAAATACTGTAAACTATTGTGCCTTGATGTGTTCAAATTCAGTAAGTAAATTATGTAAATTCATTAAAATAGTTAACAGTAAAGTATGTCCTTAGGTAGCTACTGATTTGATATTGATTTGTTTACTTCCTTTCGGAAACTGATGTAAATATATTTGTATTTTTAATTTTATCTCGTTACCATGTACTTGGTTATGAGAAATAAAGATTATACTTTAGATATACATACGTGTGTCCAGACCTAAATTGCCATGGCTGTATGTCATCATCTTTATTTATGTTCAAGGAGTGAGTGAGTTATTTAATTAATGCTGTGTGTTTAGCGGAGAAGCAACAAATACCAATTTTATTGTCTTTGGCTTGAACCGATCTGGGCTCGAACCCACGATCTAATGCACTCCAGACGAGCACGCTAACCATTAGACCACCAAGGCGGTTTATCTTCAATGATTTGAGGTGAGTGGTGATTGTTCGTTTTGTTAATGTTGGTGGAATTGTTATTCATCACTATTTGCATTTTATTTTCATAATTCTCACTTTATAAATTTTAAATCCGTTATTTTTGATTTTTACTAATTTCTATTATTTCACATCTAACAGTTTTCTAGGCTGTCTCCTAACTATGTAAAGCCGTTCTTGTCATGAACAGTTTGAAGATACCAAATGGGTAACCAGAATCCGTAAATTGAAGAACGACAGACAACACAATGGTCAAAAGAAAAAGGACAACAGGACAAATCTATGTTTAAGCCGGTTTTTAGAAACAAAATTATACAGATAAAAAAAAACATAAAACACGCATCGATAGTATATAAAAAAAAAAAACACGTTGAGATTTCAAAAATAACAGATTAAAAAAACTAAAAATATTATTGCAAAAAAAAAACCCTCAGAGAATTTGTGATAGTAGACACAAGAAACACAGACACATAAAGATATTTATATGCACACTATTAGTAAATATTCATGACATGAACTATTCGTCATATAAATATTTTGGTAACTTGAACTCTTCTTCACATCATTAATGAATTTTCTTGATAAAAATACAATAATTATTAGAATATTTATACATCAGCCGGGCACCGGAAGGCTGTTTATGACATAAACGTATTATACTACATCAGTCGGGGACCGGACGGTTATTTAAGAAATAAATCATTGAAGTCAGAATTTGTTGGGAGTTTTAACATGGATTGGCGGATATTAGTATTTTATCCCGAGCCATAAGCGAGAAATAACATTTACTATATCCACAAACCCATGTTAAAACTCAAAACACATTCTGGCTTCCATGATTTATTTAGATTCTAATATATCTAAGAGTACAAATACGGTAGTATACTTTGATTGGATGACAGTAATTTATATTTAAACTTGCGGAAAATGTAGCACACAAGTTATGCTGCCAATGGTAAAGTCAGTCACATTCACCCGCGCATGTGCTAATGATATTATACCGAATGGATAACTCCCTCGTTTGTTAGCAAAAGGAACGAAGGAGGTCATGTTAGATTTAGAAATATTACGTGTTATAATTCCTATGTCTAATCAGGGGTCAAATTTAAATCTTACAATGGATGTTTGTATATTCCCAATCTGATTCTTAAATTATTCGTTTTTATGCATTTTTTTTTAATAAGAATTGCTTCCCTTACGACTGCAAAAATAGCATCCGGTGTAACATAACCAATGGACAGAACAACGAATGTGGTTATAATAGACAACTCTAACCTTGTAACAAAAAGAGGATACTTTTATAGCATATAGAAAATTCACAATTTGTTACAACATCGCTAATTTGAACAGATTACTGGGAAAATGCAAGTTATTTTTTTACCGCACTTGGCATGAAAAGGGAACCTTCTATCAGCCATAAAGGAAAATAACTCGTGTAAAATGAATAGTCGGAAATTTGCAAATATAAGTGTGCTTTCTTGATGTTTTTCGTTTAAACCCAGTGTAAGTTAACAAGTGTCTTTATGATATGTCAGTTTGTGTGTTTTGCTTAAGTTAACAAGTGTCTTTATGATATGTCAGTTTGTGTGTTTTGCTGTTTTTAAATCTAGGTTTGTATTTTTTCGGAGAAAATAGAGTTAAACGTAGTTTTAACGATAACGGCTTGATATAGAAAACATATGATACTGTACAGCTTAATTATAACCAACACGTGCAGAGGACCCCCTCCCCCAACACACAACTTCCACACCTCCCCGCATCCCATCATTTTCGTTCTTGGAGACTTAGTACAGGTTTTACCGGTATTGGAGAACTTCTGAATCGCTCCTTGGGAATAAACCTGAATATTTGGTAAAAAAAGATATGTTCGCGTCACAATATTGTATAAAAAACGAGTTCATATGATTATACGAGAATATGTAACATAAACCTGTTAACGAGAGTGACAGATATTATGATTTTATTACAAAACTGGCATCTTACAATTATTTACATAGACCCTTCTCAGTGACTAATACTGGACATATTTGCACTAAAATATTAAAAGAATAAGTTCAACTGTGTTATATCAAAAAGACTGGTAAATATTACTTTGGTTTGGTTTTATGGTGCTTAACGCCACTTTCAATAATATTTCAGTTATTTCGTGGCGGTCAGTTTCATTGGTGGAGAAAACCGGAGTAATCCGGAGAACACTACCGACATGTCGCAAGTCACTGACAATCCTTATCACATAATGTTGTAACGAATTCACCTCGAAATGAACGAGGTTCGAACTCACAAAGACTAGCGAATGTAGATACCAATACCTTGTATTAGTAAGGACGGCACAAATCTTATTTTGTAAAAAAACAAAAACAAAAAAACAAACAAAAAAACAAACAAAAAAAACGCCGTCAATTCTACCATAAAATTATCTGAAAGGTGATATCGTATAAATGCTCGAGTTGTCGATTGACAACATATTTGCTATGATTGGTGGACATTTTTGCAACGGACAGTCGGCATTCCTATGGGTGCCAACCTCCTTTCGCACAATTGTTCCTTTATTCATACAAGTCAGACTTCGCATAGGTCCTTCTCAAGAAAAACGAAAATAAGCTAGCTTGAATCTTTGATTTCAAATTCCGCTATATAGATGATGTCAGTTCACAAATTGTTGTGATTATGTTAACCACATTTATCACATTGCGCTTGAAATAAAGGATACCACAGATACAGCTTAGTCTGCTTCATATCTTGACCTACACCTGGAAATTGACAGTGATGACCGGTTAAGAAAGAAATCTTAAAACAAAAGGGGGTGATTTCAATTTTCCCATTGTGAACTTTCTATTTATATATAGAAACATTCCAGAAGCACCTCCATATGGAGTACCAGTATATATCTGTCAGTTGATACAATATTCCAGAGCTTGTGGTTCCTATCAAGATTTACTTAAAGAAGTCACTGTATCAAGTGTTCCTAGTGGTTAGTCATCACTTTGAAAGTTTTACCGTCGCCATCACAAATTGGTTAACCGTTTCGGAATATCTTAGTCCTAAATGACAACGTATATGTTTCGTTTGTCGTAATCACAATCTGATTCTGTCCTCGTTTATGACTTATCACTGGCTTTATAACACGACGGGTGCCATGAGTAGTGTGGGAACTGCTTACCCTTCCGAAGTACCTGAGATCACCCCCGGTTTTGAGTAGGGTTCATGTTGCTCGGTCGATGTTTTGTTATTTGTGTGTAGTGTTTTGTAGGTCATTGTATGTCACTTTCTCCATTTTCATTTGGCCAAAGTGTTGTATGTCCTTCGATTTATGGTATCTTAAAACTTTTCTTATAAAATAACCAAATATTTTATTTGATAATGCAATGCACAGTTGAATCACGTTATCTCGAAGTTCACGGTACCATTGCAAAATTTCGAGCCATCCGAAATTCGATATAAACGAAATTATTAGCAAGCCGAGTTTGACGTAACGAGATTCAACTGTATACAAATGTATGTTTTACCTGTATGCCATTTCCATTGCAGGACGCATCGTTCACACAGAACGCCTTTAGGCATGGCAACTCTCAGATACACTGTTCCAGAACTTTGTGGATAAAAACGTTTTCCTTGTCCTTCAATGTCTAACGGGAACCGGTCTAAACATTCTTGAGTAACTGGATTTTTGTCGGACACTTCCGGACATAATCGGAACTCAAAATATCCATTTTTATTCTTTTCAACTTCAATTGCAATATTTATGTGAGTATCATCATTATGATATGTTCGTGCTATTATTCCGTTTGAAAACTTTCCCCCTTGTTCATTGGGGTGTGGATTTGATTCCCATGGGTCGCCACAGACACCGCATTTTCCCTTGTTTACTTGCCACTGATGCTGAAAATGTAAAAGAGGAAATATTAGCTTAAGCATTATACATGTTAAGCTAAAACAAATACAGTCAAAGCTGCCATATGTGACCTTCCAGGGGAACAGTCAAATATGGTCACATAAGACAGGTGGTTGCTTAATACAGGTTTAATTGAAATGCACTGTCAAATGAAATAAAAATTAGGGTCACACAATACAAGTTATTGCTTAATAGAGGTGGTCACTAAAGCAGGTTTGACTCTATATAGTATTGTTTGCTATTATATTGTAGTGCATTCCCTTTTCCAGGAACATGCAGTCACATATATTGTCCTCGTAGTCTAGGGAACCCCCGGGGTATAAACATATGGTATTATTTCGCAAATGCTGGATACAACTCCACTAAAAGAGGTGTTCACAGGCGAGGGACGAATCAAGTACGACTATATAAAACAGGGGCGGATTCAAGGGGGGGCGCACCCGATGCCCCCCCCCCTAAAATTGGAAAAAATATTATTTTTTTGCTTAAAATCGTGATTTTTCACACGAAATACCCCACAAATTTTCGCGCCTCGCTCCGCCCCCCTAACTGAAAATCCTGGATCCGCCCCTGTAAAATAAATTTATTTCCTACTTTTTAGTTCCAATTGTATATTTATACTTTGTGTATACTAGTATTTATGCTATCTTTTTAATCATTATTGATTGATTGATATTTAATGCCAACTTTAACAGTATTTCAGCTATATTATCGTGTCGTATTTTAACATTATACGATAACTTTATAACTTGAAATGTAATGAATATACAATGATATTTGTAGCTTCTCCTGTAATGAACTATGTCCATTTTAGTTTGATTTGTGTCAAGAGAACACCTTAGACATATTAAAATCTCTTAAAGAGATGACAGAGATGTCATATAACAGGTGCTGAAAACGTAAGTATCTAATTTTATGACCAAGGCCTGTTTCTGTAATATATGTCACCCATTGCCGGATTTAAGTCAAATGAGGTGATGTACTAGTTAAGTTATGAGGCCCCTTACTTGGGCCCTGAAAGAGGTAGACCCGATAGGCCTACACAGACAGTCAACTTTATCGTTATGTATGGAATTGCTCCGAAACATAACGCCTTCAAATTTAAAATTGGGCCCTGTGGTTAAGCACACTTAATTAAGCACAATGATACTGATGTCACCAGAGACGTTCACAATAAAAAAAAAAGAAAAAAGACAAAAAAGAAAGCCGAATCATTTAATAAATCCAAATAAAAGATCTTTGGGCTTTGATAAATTACATTATTTAAAGACTGTAAATGTAATACATAAATAAACCATGTCTGTTTAATGGCATGTTACTGGTACCAATATTATACTGATTCCAATGTCATAGAGTTATATCTTGTACCGTTACTAATGACATATTACTGGTACCAATATCATTATACTGGTACCAATTAATGTGATGCAGCTGGTACCAATATATTATACTGATACAATATCTCAGATTTATATTTGGTACCATTCCCATATAACTGGTACCATTACCATGATACTGGTACCAATTAATGTGATACAACTGGTACCAATGTCACGACACTCGTGGTACCATTCCCATATAACTGGTACCATTACCATGATACTGGTACCAATTAATGTGATACAACTGGTACCAATGTCACGACACTCGTACGTTCTTGTTAGAGCATGTAAACAGACAATAAACGGTCAGTAATTTAATACATCTTTCAGTAAAAAATCACTGTACAATTTTATATGAGTGTTCTCTACGTAGGTAACTATCAACTGCCAAATTTATTTTTGCATGTTTTATGGAAAATAAATTGTTAGTTTTATCTGTATCTGTATTGGGTACGTTGTAGATCTCGAAACGGTTTTTATACAACGGTAGAGAGAGGCGCCCGGATTTATTGGCGATGGTCCGCTAGGGTGGTATTGAATGCCTCAAGGGACTTTGCGCATGCAACTGTGTCTGGTAGATGGTTCCAGTGTATGACGGTGTCCACGAAGAAGCTGTTTTGGTATTGAGCTGTCTTACTATTTGGGATGATCAGGCACTTTGTGTTGTTTGTTTGGTATTTTTCAACAGGGTTGTTGGTTACAAAGTCCCCAAATATATTATATTACAAAAAAAAAAAACTGTTTGCAAAAATGAAGTTGGCTGATGATCAACAGGACTAAACGTTCATACAATGTTTGCTACATTGGTCTTGGTTAACCTACGTTGACGTATTTGAGTTATACACACCCTGGATCGTATAAGTTTACACTATGCACGAAACGCAAACGAAACGAACGGAAAACGAACGACACGAAAAACGCACGATATACGAAACGAACGCATGATACACGAAACAAACGCACGATACACGAAACGAACACACGATACACGAAGCGAACGCACGATACACGAAACAAACGAACGATACACGAAACGAACGCACGATACACGAATAGTATCGCGTTATTATTTGAATGACTTTTGTGCAAATTGATGTGATTAACTTCTGTAATCTTATATTTTATAAGCAAGTTATTTATATAAATGATAAATTAGTCGGTAATTAAAATAGGATAATACAATTTATATTAAATAGTTTATATTACCAATGTGTTTAATAATTATATTTATGATTAAATTTTAAATCTCATATATTTGACTTCCAAATATGACTTTCTATTTATATAATTAAACAAAATTTATATTTATTTAATTATATAATTATACAGAATTTATATTTATAATTATTCGGATTCTGAATTGATAATTCCAACCAGACATACGTGTATCAGTTATTTTCTCGGTTAAGAGAGGCGTGTGGCTTCAAAAGGTCATATAATTGTTAATTAGAATGAAATTACAAATGTAAGAGTTGACATTTCACACCTGCAGTGCATGTATTTCTCAGATGAAACTGCCAGAGGCGTTTGTTTACATACATGTAGATGATTTCTTGTTTATTTGTCCTAGAGTAAATTATAGAAAAAATGCA
>MJUT01033017.1:99326-109495 GCA_002080005.1 Gigantidas platifrons
TGGGGTGGGGGGCGGAGGGCGTGGTTGACATATATTTCAAAGGGCTGGTTCGCCTAGTTCCCTAACGGATATAGAGTAAAATCCTGATAAGAAGCTCCGGAAATTCGAGAGTCAAAATTTAGAAAGAGGGCACGCTCCCTCTAAACACAAGTCTGACTATACTGTGATGTGTCAGTCTTGTCGGAGTTACACTCGTCATTTGTGTATCCAATGAAACAAAGCAAGGGCCCTTCATCATTCCTCATCTCACTTACAATCTAGTAAATGTTGTGCTTTATCTTTCATTATGATTCATTACAATAAACCGTTGTCAAGAAACGGACCACGTGATGATACCCACGATAATTTGTGTTTTTAATGAATATAGACCGTAACGTTGAATAAATATAGTCCATAACAAAAGTAATATGTTGTAATATATATATTTGTCGTCTTCTAAATTCTTATATCACGTCACCGTACATTTAAATTATCGATGGCACTCCAGCGCATCCATAGAAAAGAATATATATATCTATATGTCGAAGGTGACCGGATGCTTCTGTAGAAAAGAACGATCTTTACAATATGTCGATGGCTATCCAGTGCTTCCATAGAAACGTTTAGACGACAAAATCTGTCGGCAATTGAATTTAGATTGAACGGAAATGAATCCCGGTGGCAAAATTCGGTGATGAAATAACATGAAGTGAAAATGAGACCGATAAGAAAACTTTAAGCTACGCAAGGGAATAATGATTAGCTATACAAAGAAGGACAAACAATACAATGTATAAAAAAAAAAAAACGAAACAAGACAAAAGACAAAAGTACAAACAATGCTCTTTAAAATACTACACAGAACACTAATGATTGAGCAACAAGAACCCCACAAAAAACTGGGGGTGAATCACGAACCCCACAAAAAACTGGGGGTGAATCACGAACCCCACAAAAAACTGGGGGTGAATCATGAACCCCACAAAAAACTGGGGGTGAATCACGAACCTCACATAAAACTGGGGGTGAATCACGCACCTCACAAAAAACTGGGGGTGAATCACGAACCCCACAAAAATCTGGGGGTGAATCACGAACCAAACATAAAACTGGGGGTGAATCACGAACCTCACAAAAAACTGGGGGTGAATCACGAACCTCACAAAAAACTGGGGGTGAATCACGAACCCCACAAAAAACTGGGGGTGAATCACGAACCTCACATAAAACTGGGGGTGAATCACGAACCCCACAAAAAACGGGGTGAATCACGAACCCCACAAAAATCTGGGGGTGAATCACGAACCTCACAAAATACTGGGGGTTAACCCCACAAAAAACTGGGGGTGAATCACGAAGCTCGCAAAAAAACTGGGGGTGAATCACGAACCTCACAAAAAACTGGGAGTGAATCACGAACCCCACAAAAAACTGGGGGTGAATCACGAATCCCACAAAAAACTGGGGGTGAATCACGAACCTCACAAAAAACTGGGGGTGAATCACGAACCTCACAAAAAACTGGGGGTGAATAACTTGTGGTATTAGATGTCATATATATAGAGTCTATTAAGTGATAATTATTTTATGTTGTTAAATTGTTTTTTTTTTTTTTTTTTTTTTAATTTTGTGTTTTTATTGTTTATTTGTTTTGTAATTTTGTGGTTTTTCCCTTGTATTTCAAACCAATTATCATATATAACATAAACTTACTTAATTACTACAGGAAGTGAAATCTATCAATGTTTTCGTTCTAAATATCGTAAAAAAGGGGGATTGAAAATGTATTATATAAGGGTAATAACAAAATTATAACAGAGGCTAGGTCAGAGGCCTTTTGTGCATAAAATACAGGACGTCCTTGATAAAATTAAAGAGAGTGAGTGAAAAAAAAATAAAAAAAATTCGAATAAGGTCAACAAAGACACAACCACAAAACTACAGTCGTCAGGGGACAAAATTATCACCACTTACCATTTTCCGGTTTTTCACCAATTTTTATATATCTTATGCAAAACCATGTTTTTTTTTACCAAAACAAATCTACTGAAGTTAAATTTTGGTTACTTGAATTATATGAAAGTGACATTAAACACCAAAACCATACCCCTTCTAGAATTATAATAACACATGGAAGAACGAAAGAATAATTATACATGACAATTAAAAAAATATCAGAGTTTAAAAAAAAAAAATTATTTTAAAAAGTGTTCAATTCTTGAAGTTAATAAAAACTGTTTTCCTGTCTCAAGCCAATATTTGGATGTCTAACGTAACAAGTCGTTGCTCTCTTTTTGTGTTCAGTGAATTAAGGTGAGCAGTGATCAATTTGTTTTCTTGATTTTAATGGTATTGTTGATCGTCAACTTTTAAACTTGTTTCCCTATTGTTATAATTGTATAGTGGCTTGCAACGTGCAAATTCAGATTTCTGGATCTTAAATAACAAAATTATATGAAAATTATGAAGAAAAAATTCAAAGAGGTTTTTGAAAGAAAAAAAAAACAACATTTCTGAGTGAAAATTTAGAAGTATTGGTCAATACGCGATCTCTGTATATTTTTTGTGGAAAGAGGATTATGGGAANTATAAGATAATCCAGACATGCTACCTAAAAGTTACCTGTATAGAGGTCAATTGTACTTTTATTGTCATGTGTAATAATTACAATGTATGTAAATATGTTTCATTTATTCAGTCTATTTATGTAAATGTGTTTCATTCATTCAGTTCGTCATCATGTATTGTGTATTTTATTGTCTGCCTCTTGTAACAGTGTATACTGTCAGAGTGTAATAAAAGTCTAAGGAAAAAGGGGAAATTGGAAGTGACGGGTAATTATCCTTGATTATATAATGATTCAAAAATAAAACGCGGGAATGATTCACTGTATGTCTCAATGTAGGGTCTCAATGTAGGACTGTCCACTTGTTTTTGCTTAAGAAATAATTCATGGAAGCCATATGTATATATTGTTTTACCACGGGTAGGCCCTTTATGTTACGAAGTTTTACCCCGAGCGTTAACGAGGGGTAAAAAGCTGACATAAAGGGCCTACCCGTGGTAAAAACAATATATACATATGGCTTCTATGAATTATTTTGATTCTAATATGTAAAAATTGGCAAAATATCGTTATAAATTGTCGATGACGTCATAAATTACAATGGGTGTAGGTATATATTAATTTTACCACGGGTTTGGACTCAAAGCGTTTGAAGGACGTCATATTAGAATTATTTAGATTATTTTTTTTTAATATTTGACGCTTAAGAAAACAAATGAGTGTTTGTACTAAATGTTTACCATCAAATGTCACATTAATTGCCCTTTATTTAAAAGTAGCATATTTTGATATGCCTTCCAGGGATCTTTATAAATAGCGTTTACTAACCACAAAATGGATGACGAAATAAATTGTCATGAGAGTCAAAATTATGTTTCTGCACTGTCTGTTTCCGAGGCCAACGTCGTTTATTGTATTCACACGTCTCTTAGATTACTTGTCTAATTAATTGAAGAGCTGAACATGATTTTTTTTTGTATTGGGAGAATAATAGTATGTATATTAATTTCATTCAAAGAAAAAAAACCCAACATATTTTGTGTTATTTTCTGTGACAATGACAGGTAGAGGATTGGTAATATTTTTTTTTACAGTATTATACTACACGGAGTGATTTAATCCTTAATTTGTCGTTCGTGTAATGGTTAGTGACCGACTATTTAACATTTTAAAGGGAGGAATTTTCTTCCGGGAGACAGATAGGGACCGACTATTAAACATTTTGATTTTGATTTTTTGTTGTTGTTGTGTGTTTAACGCCACTTTCAACAATATTTCAGCTATATCATGGCGACCAGTTTTAGTGGTGGAGGAAGCTGGAGTACCCGGAGAGAACCATCGAACATGGGCAAGCAACTGGTAAACTTTATCACATGCGGCTGCGAGTCGAGTGCACCCTTTTTGTAATTTACAAAGCCGGGCGCGAACGTACGCCGTATTGGTGATATGCTTGTATGAGTTGTTAGATCCAACGACCTAACTCATTGAGCCATCCGGGCCCCCTAAACATTTTGAAGGGAGTGTACAATTTTTCTCTGAACTTATATTTTTTCCATACGAAACACGAAAATCAGATTATTTGTTTTTTCGGACATGCAAAATCAGTATTTTGTTTTAATTTCCCAAAATTTCTCGTCAAAACTACATTTAGATCATTTGTTTATTAGTTTGCTCATTGTTGTTGTTGTTTTTTTTTTTCGTTTTTTTTTCTATAAAAGTTATGAACAGAAATTTGTTTTCTGAAAAACATGTCCCTCCCGTTCAAAGTTTCATTTATTAAACTATCGCTTACTTATGTGTTCGAATTATATGTATAAGTTCTGAAAGTGTTTAAATACCCTATTTGATGGTACCTTGCTTAATATTAAAAGTTTAATAATTCTGGAACATTCCATGAACATGAATTACAACCTCCGTTATACGTTAACGACCATTAATGTCCGTCACAAAACTTGTGTGGGATTATGAACTGTTTTCCTTCATCAAAGTTCTTACTCAATTAGGTGTCTACGTTTTTATTACAATAAACAAAGATATCAATTATACGAAATTAACAATGATCCAAATATCAAGTTTTAGTCATATGTTTTGATTACCTCCCTTTGACGTTTATGTCAATCAATATTCTGACTTCCGTCATATATTTTTACGACCGATTTATGTCAATGGTCACACAACACCAATACGAAATAATTTCCCTGTAATTCTACTTCCACAAAATACTGAACACCTAAAACAAGTTGAAGATTGTGTCAGATGTCTATGTATTGATTCGAACACACCGATATTATACAACATTTCTAAGTAAAATTTACACCACGGTTTTCCGAGTTAAGCGTCTAAACAATCGAACGCGAACCGTTTAACTCCGAAAACCGTGTTGTAAATGATCTGTAACATGAAGCTATGAAATATCACATCTAGGTCATTGATTATTGCACGGCTTTCTGAGAGTAATGAAACTACAGCCCAGATTTAAAGTGTGCAACATCTCGTATCTGTGTGTATTATTTCATAGTTATTAGCTGTTGCTTACATTCTGGTATATAAATCATAAAAAGATCAAAGGAAAAGAATGTATTCATGTTGCAACTATACATGTACAAGGCATTACGTAATTAAATAAATTACATGTTGTATTACATAACGTAATAATAGAGGGATGGCATCACCCTACATAAATCTACATAATCTAAACTTCACGTAACGTCCATTGCGCATGACACACACGGAATCACACATTTATCAAACCATTCAGTTCATGTACAAAATATTAATAAAATGTCTACTTGATTTATACGATAAAATCATTAATTCAAGGGATTATAGTCGGCGCTGGACATTTTAGCGGATTGATAGGACGTTTTATCTGAAAAAAATATGGACGTTTTAGCTGAAAATTTGTGGACATTTTAGCGGAAGATTTATAAAACATTTTTAGAGGAATTTAAAATAGGATGTAGACATTTTAGCGGGAGAGTTAAGTCAAATATACATATACCTCTTCCGTTAGCCAGACTAAGTCTGTTGCCTCTTCTCACCAACGGGGAGGTGGAAGTAGGATTTTGAGGTTCATGACTATGCTGGTTCTTTTGCATAAGAACGGTTTGGGCAGAACTATCAGTTCAGATACGAGCTCTGCAGTCTTTCACAGAGGATCTCCAAGAAACAACATAAGATTTTAGTATTCCATCAACTCTGTACCGAAACCAGTCGCAAATGATACTCCTTTTCCCTCTACAACTTCCATACTGTTCAGTGTTGTAATTACAAATAAATATGTACATATACTTACCTGTTTGAATATGTATGTGTTAGTGAGCTTTATTCAATTTTTGCTGACTTTACATTGATTGTTTAAAAAGAATTAAAGTTACATGTGAAAAAAAATTCGCTAAAATGTCCATTGAATTTTTACAGGTAAGCAATCTTTCTTCCCCTAAAATGTCCACTAAAGTTCCCGCTAAAATGTCCTGCGCCCATTATAGTATAGGGGAAGGAAACACATTATATAATTCAAATTCAAATTCAAAATTTTATTGTCATTAAACAATACAGTTTGTGACAATTATACACATAAACAGACAGGTAACAAAGAGAACATAAATTCGACATTTTCAAGTAAATATGTTAGGAGTCCCCTGTCCTCAGTTCTAATGACTTTTTTTTAAAAAGGAACCCAGTTTATTTACTTGAGATGGTGTTGATGGATTTAAAATATATGAAAGTTTTTCTGATTCTGATAAGTTATTAAAAATTTGATTTTCGTTGTTCAAAATGTTTAAAAAAGAAGACCTCAATTCAAAATTTATTGTGCAATGTAAAAGAAAATGTTTCTCATCATCTATACACTTACAGTGTGAGCATAAACGTTGCTCTCTGGGAATATTTAAATGTCTCCCCTTTTCTATTAATAGGTTGTGTTCACTAATTCTAAGTTTTGTTATTAGCTTTCTGATACGATCTGCGGAATCTTGCTATATATGGTTGTGAAGTGTGGAGATTTAGTAACAATGATATTTTTAGAACAAATACATCATGTACAATTTTGTAAGATTCTTCTGAATTTGAAAACATTAACAGCTGGTTATATGGTGTATATGATGAACTAGGGTGATATCTTATTGCTATTGATATTAAACTCAGAACTGTATGTTACTTGGGTAAGACTTATAACTGGTAAAAAAGTATTGTAAAGATAAAGTGAATATTGTAGAGACCATGTCGTCAAATGAATGAAATTCAAAATATGCAGTTTCACTGAATCCTGTTTGTAAAACAAATGTTTAATGATTGTGACTTCTCATATATATGTATAGGGGAAACCGATTTGATATGAATGTTGGTGTTTAACGCCACTTTCAGCAATATTTCAGCTATATCATGGCGACCAGTTTTAGTTGTGGAAGAAGCAGGAGTACCCGGAGAGAACCACCGACCATGGGCAAGCAACTGGTAAACTTTATCACTTGCGGCTGTGAGTCGCGTGCACCTTTTTGTAATTTACAAAACCTGGCGCGAACCCATGTCGTGTTGGTGATAGGGTTGTATGAGTTGTTAGGTAATCCAACTACCTAACTCATTAAGCAACCCGTCCCTTAAAATGTTCGGTTTCCCATATACATATATATGAGAAATCACGATCATTAAATATTTGTTTTAACAATATAGAATATTTGAAATGTGTAATTAAACAGCGATTAGAGGATCAGTTTCTCCAAAATTGGAATTCTTTAGTACAAAATCCACATAAAGCTGTAAATCATATAACTTTTAAAACAGAGTTTAAATACGAAGAATATTTAAATATTTTAGAAATAAAAGATGCAACTTTGTTCTGCATATTTAGAACAAAAATAATAAACTTCCCATCGAGACAGGACGATTGCAGAATTTACCAAGAGAAAATCGTAAATGCACTTTATGTTATAGTTCGAAATTTGGAGATGAATATATATCTTTGAATACAATTCTTTCAACCATAAACGTGAACAGTCGCTATCAAATTATTTTATAAATAAACATAATATTATTAAATTTCTGAACTTATGTCAAGTAAAAGAAAACCGATATTGAAGAAACTCTGTAACTTCATAAGAACTTTTAATACTGATGTTTTTCCCACCAGGCTCTTGATCGATAAATCATGCCTTGTAAAACACGAGTAATGGAACGTGTAGTGTATTACCTATTTTGTTCCAGTATTGTTATAAATACTGTTATAGTGACAGCCGGAACCTTTGAACAGTAATGAAAGCGGGAGGTTTGGCGCCTTAAAATCTGATTCAACCCACCATTTCTTTGGAAATGCCTGTACCAAGTCCGGGTCATTACGGTTTTCACAGTTTTCCGGTTGTTAACTGATTTTGTCTATCAATTATTCAATACTTTGTACACAATGTACCTTAATTATGTCAACAACAACAAAAAAAACAAAAACAAAAATTACACACATTGTTTTACTATCAATATGAAGGAGACAAACACAAAAACTGTGTAAAGTCAAAACTATTAGATAAAATCGTGCGTCTTAAATCATCATTGCATGAATTTATAATTAACCGTGTCAGTAAGTTATAGACAATGTAAAAAGGTTAAAAAATGAATATTGTTACTATATAAAAAAAAACAAAAAACAAACCAGAATTGCTATATTCATACAAATTAGTCATGGCAATAAAAAAAAAGAAATATCTATATACGTCATGAAAATATTTACCTTAAGGCTAGAGGGGTTCGACAAAATGAGTATTATGTATACATGTTAATGGAACTATTACAGAGAATGTACAGAACCAAAGATTCCTAGTGGTAAAGTTTAAGTGATCACTTTCAACGTTTTACGATCGCCATCATGGCCTGATTAACTGTTAAGGAAATGTGATTGTCTGTGTAAAAGATGACAACATATATTTTACCTTTATCATAGTCATAAGTCCGTCTTACTTTCCTCTTTAGTGACTTATCACCGAATATGATTTTTAACATGAGTAGCACAACGGGAGAGCTACTAGTGGAGCATGCTGCGTCTGCACACCCTTCCCGCGGAGTAGCCGAGTGCACACCCTTCCCGCGGAGTAGCCGAGTGCACACCCTTCCCGCGGAGTAGCCGAGTTTACTCACTATTTTTAGTGGTAATCGCGTGGCTCAATCGTCAAGTTTTATGCAGTGTTTTGTCGGCCATTGTTTGTTTTCGTCTTTTATCCTTTTAGTAATTGCAATGTCTGTCCTTACGATTAGCAACAACTGCCCATTACCACTTTGGTATCTTCAATCTTTTCTCAATAGAGACTTTATATATTTTAGATCGTTGGATGATATTTAAAATACGGGACTTGCGAAATTGAAATGGGGGTTTGTTTTTCGCCTCTCATATAAAAGTCAAAATATCACTTTCTTGCAAAGCTTTACCCAATACTATATGTTATTCGGGATCTTCACAGGAAACATGAACCCGTATCCCTTGTGAAGCTCGAATAACAATTATATTCCACTGGAGTGTTCCGATTCAACTAGCACTAGAAAAAACCCTTACAAAACTGTGACTCTTTTCCGGATAGCAATGCCCCTAATGATTTAAGTATACTGATATTACTGGCCGTTTTGCCATTTTTGTATACTAGCAAACGACAAATTTCGATTATCTTTCCTTTTTACAAGCAGAAATATTAATATCGGAACAGATATGGAAAAAGATCCGTACAACTTGTTTTTAGCATTTTCTTATTGTATATTCATTTTTAAAAAAGAGTAAAAATATGAAGCGATGACGAGACGCCATTTTACATAATAATCCTGTCTATACCTCCGATCCTACCACGGGGATACGGTCTCATATTCCTGGCTTGATTAACCAATCAAATTACAGGATTAGCCAAGATTATTTCACTCCAGTAGAACATAAACTTAAATACACTGTCTTAACCTGTTGAGAAGTCATTTATAAATGTAAGTCACAAGCATGATCTGTAGATAGTCAGATCGTCAATGTATTTTTAGAAGACAAAACTATAAATCTGTTTTTAACGGTGATAAAAAGTGTCACAGAATAAAAACGCCATTTTGTTTTACATCTACTGCACGTGTTTGTTCATAAAACTTCTATCACGTACGTTCTCTCCTGACAATTATTGTGTTAAAATGATTTATAAATGGATACTTAGTACGTATTTACATTAATATCCCATGAAAAGCATATCTACGCCAATCCGTCACGTTTAATCTGCCGGAATAACCTATCTGAACAAGCGGGGGTTTTGTTAATTATAATAAAAGTGTTGAATGTATTGCTGATTCAGGTTAGCGACCAAGGTGATTCCCGAAATAAAGCACATTATAATATAAGACTATACAGTCTTTTAGAATAAATGGCCAACATATGTTAATCAACTAATTTATGTTGTGTCTGTAGAATGTATTTGTATGTTAATGTGGAATTATGTTCAACAATAATATTTACATTTCACAGAGACGAAAGAACCCGTTGAGGCAAGAAGTTGAAACCGCCTACACAGTGCCCGTATACCTTAATGTTCTAGCTGTTAGGACCATACACAGTGCCCGTATACCTTAATGTTCTAGCTGTTAGGGACATACACAGTGCCCGTATACCTTAATGTTCTAG
>MJUT01033017.1:163736-176112 GCA_002080005.1 Gigantidas platifrons
CCATACGAAACCAAAGAAAACGTCGTGATAAAAGCTTATTTTAAGGGGGAAATCAACATATAAAATGTGTCATATAATAAAACAATTAATGACTTTCAATTCGTTGGATACCAGGATTTATTAACCCAAGAATAATATATTTACCTCGGCCGTTAGGGGCCTCGGTAAATATAATATTCTTGGGTTAATAAATCCTTGTATCCACCTCATTAAAAGTCATTAATTGTATAATATCTTGGTACATGCATGAAACTATTGAGCACGATTTTTGAGCTCTTGCTAGAAAAAAGCGCCCAATAATTATCTAACGCATTATCTAATGTGTACAGTTTTCTGATTGGACGATATTGCAGTACGAGCATGCAAATCGTTTTCTAAAATTTTAAGACCCCATATGAGGTATTTAACCTTACACTACAAAGACGAGTTCTGCAATGTGACATGAACTAATTATACACAAATCTTGTTTTTCTTTTGTATATGGTGAGTCAGAAGACTTTTCATCTGTATATGGTGAGTCAGAAGACTTTGTTGTGGTTGCTGCAACAAAAGTTAGAAGATACGAAAGGGGTAATCCTAAGCTTTAAATCGAATATGTGGCCGAGTGGTCTAGGGTGCTGGACATAAGGCTAGCGATTGGTGTTGCAGTGCATCAAATTCCGTCAATGGAAGAACAAAAAATTGTCAGCTCAAAGATCTAATTCTAACACTGTTGGGTGTAATTTTCACACCCAAGAGTATTAGAATTAGATCTTTGTGCTGACAAATTTTGTTATTTTGACATTTCACATTTACACTGGATAATAAAAGTGCAGTAAAAATGTGAAATGTCAAAATTGATATAAAGTTTCCATTTAAATTAGAAAAAAACTGTATTGTATTGAAGAATAACACTGAAGTATGACTGATGAACAAAATGATTTAATTTTTCACATCTTTCTATAATGTATTCGAACTGTTGAACAACGAAAATTGAAGAGATGTGTCAAATATCGTATTTACACAGAATTCGTACTAGGAATCATACTACCTGACATAATACATCTTTCACATATCGTGACAACTCACTAAAACTCCGCCCCACCACTAGGTAGAAGAATGAGACCGTATGACCAAGTGCTTCGATTGGTCAAGCGTTTGCTGGGTCATGTGACACACCCCTAGTGACATTCATTCATTCTTTATTTCCTCCAAATGAGATATTTCATGTTAGATAAAATTACAATATAATACAGTCATGTACATGTTAATATACTAGGATAAAATGGGGGAATTGTCACCTACAATGTATAACCCCTTGTTGATAACTTTGCATGCATTCACATACGATATATCTTCAGTCTGTTGTATTCACTGTTGCACACTGTCGAAAATGCATATAGTAAAGCTTTTCACAGCCTTCTATGTGATAACCTAAGGATGTATGTGGTTCTCTTCCGAGTAGAATTTTAAACATTATTTCGTCTTTATATGAGCATTGTTCTACATAGAGAGCTAACAGAATGCATTCTAAAATAAATATATCACATATACCTGGTTATCGCTGTATTGTGTAAAGATTTGTTGTTTATGTTGTACTGAAAAGGGGAGATAGAAATGTTTCAGGAATATCTACGACTTATCGCCAGGTTTGTTACACGACATGGGACACTCATGGAGCAAGAACTGCTTACCCTCCCAGAGCATCTGATATCTCCCTGGGTTCTTAATGGAGTTCGTGTTGCACAAAATTTAATTTTCTTTGTAGTAGATCGTAGACCATTGTTGGTCATTTTGTCTTTGTTTGTTTGTTTTGTTTTGTTTTGTTTTGTTTAGTTTAGCTTTGCTTTGCTTTTGTTTTTGTTTTTGTTTTGTTTTGCCATTGTATTGTCGGTTTACGACTTCTGATATGACCCATGTTGTGGTCACTGTTTTATGGATAGAACGTAATCGTGTAAAAATCATAGGGATTTCGTAAAAGCCATTGGTCGTTTTCATGGGATTTAAAGACATTTCTAACAATAAAGCAAAATTAGGTTATTTGGAAAATATCCATGTAATAAGACTAGCATATATTTCTTCAAATTGCAACGTTTCAATATAGCAAAAGTAGTTTTCTTTTGCCGATTTCAGATTAAATCGGATTCAAGTCCATCATGCTGTCACAAATGTCTGAAGCTGTTTTGCAATGGAGTTTTGAATACTAATTATAATGTTATTTGTCCTACCATTATCTTTTGCTAGACAGTTGTATGTTTACGCTTCCTGCAATAATTATTTTACCTTAATTGCTTTGTTCATCGGCATTTAATTCTTTTCTATAAATATGAAGCGCTTTATTTGAAGATAATTATCTACCAATTACAAAAAGTGAACTGTGGGTTAAATTCAAGCCTAACAATGCGGTCGGAATTTATTTCTCTAGATCGTTCATATATAGTATTGTCTTGCAAGAAAACAAAGTGTTTGTGTTTTTAATCTTATCAATCAATAGAAAGATTAAATTTAAAATATTTTTATCGTGAATAAATATATATTATTTTTTATTTGCTTTGCAGGTTTGGATTTATCAGAATCCTGAGATGCGATATGCGATGAGAATTATAGAATTTACCACCAGCAAAAGTACAAGATCANGTTGATTACACTAGCCAGTCTGTGTACTTACTAGTACTGCTCCTACAACTCCTAGGTTGATTACACTAGCCAGTCTGTATACTTACTAGTACTGCTCCTACAACTCCTATGTTGATTACACTAGCCAGTCTGTGTACTTACTAGTACTGCTCCTACAACTCCTAGGTTGATTACACTAGCCAGTCTGTGTACTTACTAGTACTGCTCCTACAACTCCTATGTTGATTACACTAGCCAGTCTGTGTACTTACTAGTACTGCTCCTACAACTCCTATGTTGATTACACTAGCCAGTCTGTGTACTTACTAGTACTGCTCCTACAACTCCTAGGTTGATTACTCTAGCCAGTCTGTGTACTTACTAGTACTGCTCCTACAACTCCTATGTTGATTACACTAGCCAGTCTGTGTACTTACTAGTACTGCTCCTACAACACCTAGGTTGATTACACTAGTCAGTCTGTCTACTTACTATGATTGCTCCAATAACTTCTAGATAGATAACAATTGGCATAAACACAGACGCTCCTATGATACTGCACACCATGAATGTAATTTTCTGCAATAAGGTACATACCGGTATATTATATTAACTATTCCTTCATCACCGGTAACACACAGCTGATAACACTCCATTTATTCTATTCACTCATTACCCGTGGTTCAACTGACAGAAAAATCCTTGTTCCGTTGAAAAAGGATATTAATAGTTACCAATCAAAATTATCGTTTGATATTGTTAATCTCCTCCTTTGAGGTGAAAAGGCTATACTGAAAAATATCGGCTCCCATAATTTTTAAGGAATTCCTTTCTTACTTGGATCCATTTAAAAGCTGAGATTTGATTGGCTATAGAGACAGTCGTCGGGACTTATCAAAGTGTTCTAATACGACCACTTGACTACGATGATTTATCTGTCAGTTTGTCTACTGGAGATGAGTGAAAAGTAATCGAAACATGGTCAGCTGTAGGTTACCGACGATGTTGTTCCTTCTAGCTAAATTTTCAATACATTTAGAAAATCTCTTACAAATTGTTAATAAATATTGTCTGTCCTTACTTCGGTTTCCGCCTCCTCTTTAATATCTTCAAACATGTATCTTAGTACCGTTCCATAATAAATACAATTTGGACTTTGCTTGTTTTAGATTTTGGATATTATTTCCTAAGTAATTTTTTTTAATGTTTATGTTATTATTATTCAAAACATTGAAAGTGATAATAAATTATGTCTTGTCCGAGTGTAGTGAAATATATTGTATTATGAATAGAAAGTATATACAATGAATGTAAATAATTCCACTAATATCAACAAAACAATCAAATGCGCTAGCAACTTGGTGTGATGATAATTGTATGACTGTTAATCCAACAAAGAGTAATGTTGTTCAATTTAGAACACCATCTGTTCCTAGGTCTTGTACTGAACTAAAATGTGGAGATAGTATCATTCATTATGCAGATTGCTATACAAATTTAGGTCTTGTTTTAAATGAATTCTTAGATTATAGCATTACAGCAAAAGCTGTGGCCACATCGGCTAACAGAGCTTTAGGCCTAGTTATAGCTAAATGTAAAGTTCTAGGTGATGTTACATATCAAGTATTTACAAAATTATATGACAGTTTAGTGTCCCCCATAATAGAATACGGGGCAAGTATTTGGGGGTATAAAAATGTATCTTGTATTAACGCTATACAAAATAGAGCCTGTCGATTTTTCTTGGGGGTTGGCAAGTATACACCAAGCGTCGCAGTCACCGGAGATATGGGATGGCCACCATTTTTTCATAAACAATGGAAATGCATTATACGTCTATGGTGTCGACTTAATAATATGACTTCTGATAGATTAAATAGAAAGGTTTTCGTATGGTCAAATTGCATGAGCTTAAGTCATAAATGTGTCAAGAATTGGAATTTGTTTGTTAACAAAACCTTCCGTGATCTAAATTTAAGTCACTTTTGTAATATTTCACAAAATGTTGATACTACTTTTATTGTTAATAGTGTAATGTCGAGATTGTTTGATAAACATGTAAATGATTGGCATAACTGTTTAAGTTCAGAAAGATCTGTATCTGGTAGAGGTGGAAATAAACTCAGAACGTATCGACTTTTTAAGAATAGTTTTGAAACAGAAATGTATTGCAAAATAGCTATGCCATTTTCACACCGGAGTGCATTCGCTAAATTTAGATGTGGAGTTGCACCACTTAGAATAGAAACGGGTCGATTTGAAAATTTGAGAATTGAAGAACGAATTTGTTGTTTTTGTAGTGATTTTATAGAGGATGAAACACATGTACTTTTAAATTGTCCATTTTATGAGGATTTTAGAGAAAATGTATTTAATGTTGCAAAAAGTTATACCGTTGATTTTATGTCTTTTAATGAAGAGAAAATAATGTTTTATTCTCAAATGAAAATATGATTAGAATATGTGCCAAAACCTGTTTACAAATTTTAAAAAGACGTAGAAATAGTTTGTACTGTAAATAGTTCTTCCTTTCTTACATGTATATATGTACACCAATTGTAGTTTTTATGTTATTATCAAGTTATTTAAATGTATATAGTCTCTTATAATTCTGTATTGAATGGCTCTTAATATTTATATGTATGTACTTTTAATTTTTTTTTTGTACAAATATTATGTTTAAGAGATGAGACTTTAATAAAATATTGAATTGAATTGAATTGAATTGAATCAATCACCTCAAATCATTTAAGATAAAGAAAAAAGAAAAAAAAAGTAAAAGAAAAAAAGACAACTGAAAAAAGATCACGATAAATGTAGTTTGGCTGTTATCATATATAGTGTATATGTTCCAGACCATACGCGTATTTGGACCGTACGCGTACGGTCCGGACCGTACGCGTACGATCCGGACCGTACGCGTACGATCCGGACCGTATGAGTATACTCGTACGGTCCGACCATACGCCTATGGTCCGACCGTAAGAGTATACTCATACGGTCTAGTGCGAGCTAAACCATACGGGTATTTATACCATATGGGTTTTTTTAATACAAACGTTATATTATAAACTTTTATTGAGTTTTACAAATTACATTTATCATAATTATTATTACTTTAACCAAAACACCATCACCTCATGAAAAGCAAACAGTTTTTGAACTATAATGCAATTTCAATTGTCTACCTGAATCACATTTTCGCATGCACACCCAGAGTGGCACTTGCTGCTACAAGGAACGCCGGACTTTCTACACTTACATGTGTTGTTCATGCATGTTCCCTTGCATTCACATCTTTTGCTTACAAGAGAAAAAAAACTTGCTTGTTTTGTCGCAGCATGCAGAGAAATTTCTTCTTTTTTCCAATGCGAAGTTTCAACTTTACGTGTAAAAAGTTCTATATCACCCATATCATAACATGAATTTAAAACACCAAATTCACATGATAATTTGTACAAACTTGTATCGTTACCAATAATATCATGAACCCTACACAATAATCGTGGTAGATCATCAGATGTCCTATCAACAATAGGTATTCTTACGGTTACTGTTTGATGGTTTTTGTAATAAAGTTCCTAAATATACTTTAAATGTTTCTTCCCACATTCTGTTTACTGGCGATTACTTTAATAACTTTATTCAATTTCAAACTATTCTGTTAACTGCGAGTGAGCAGAGTTCACTTATTACGAACATGCTAAATTCAGGATATGTAAGTTTGTAATAGATTACATTAGACTTATTTCTAAATTGTAGAATTCCGATAATTAACTTGTTTTTAATATATTTTAGATTCGAATAACGTTGATCTGTAAAATATTTTTGAAACCTCGATAATCTCGTAAAACTAGGCAAGACCGTACGCGTACAGTCCGACCGTACGCGTATAGGTATTTTGAAAAAATACGCATACGGTCCGGACCGTACGCGTACGGTCCAAATACGCGTATGGTCTGGAACATATATTCATGGTAGGTAAACAATTAAGGATTGATCGCATTTTTGTTCGGTTCATGAAGAAATAACCTCGATCAGGTAATCCTTATAAATTAATTCAAACTTTTTTTGGTATGATATTGAAAACTATATATATTTTTTCAAAATATGGCAAATAATCGGAAATAAATTTAAATAACCCCAAAGGTGCCTCATTTAAAGAAAATCACCTGATGACAACGGCACGCGACGCCTTGAGAACGACGTCTATATTTTAGATTCAGTACATTGACAAATATTATATAGCTCACATAAAAATGTAAGGATTCTGATTGGATAACAAGCCGTATACATCAAGCTATGTATACGTATACATAAGACATATTTCCATCCCGCCGAGGGGCCCTGTATATTTCGGTCTCCCAAAAACGATAACAACATGGACGACAAAAAATTCCGCTTCACTTTATCAATAGCATAATACCGAAAAATACACGTATTTTTACCAAATTAAATGCTATTTTTATACTCAAAACGGCTTTATGAACAAAAAAGTATTACAACATATAATTCCGTCACAAATACCTGATCAATTCAGCAAACTCCTATGTTTCACGCCTGTACCATAACGTGATGAACATAATAATAAACAAAACGTTTCAAGAGCGTTGAAAACATTCGACGTCATGGGGCCACACCAAGGTGTTGTTTACATGTTGTTAACATATAAATTATTGAAATGGTTTCTCATAACCTGTTGTTTTGTTTTGTGATATATTAATGTTATATTTATAAAGTTTAAAAAATTTACTACATATGAAATTATATAGCTGCGGAACCGTAGCCCTTGATGATCCTTCTTTCTTTTTTTTTTTTGGCGGACCATAGGGCTACGGATTTCCCCTATACAAAAACTTGCGGAATTTGCGACCTCGATTGAGTCGCACCTTTCCAGGAGTTTCTGGCGATCGGACGCCAAGTGTGCGTAGCCAATTGTGTATGTTTTGTTTCCTCAAATATTTTTCTATCACTCTACATTATTATTTATGCAAAATTGTTAATATCCTTCTATTTATTACAACAAATATCTGATCACAGCTTAATCCCGCCTACTCTGGACGCCATCTTGACACCATCGTATAATACGCAAATCGGATGCCGGAGAAGTCTTGTTCTGTTACGGCTTTTACATAACTTGTACTTTCATTTGCCGATCAGACTTTTTTTATTCATTTTTCGGACTTTATTCCTGAAAAAAGCGGATATAATACACACTTCTTGCATTTTTACAACCAATAAATACAGGTTCCATTCACGAAAGTACAAGTTATGTAAAAGCCGTAACAGAACAAGACTTCGCCGGCATCCGATTTGCGTATTATACGATGGTGTCAAAGGTCGCAAATTCCGCAAGTTTTTGTATAGGGAAAATCCGTAGCCCTATGGTCCGCAAAAAAAAAGAAAAGAAAAAAAAGGACCATAAAGGGCTACGGTTCCGCAGCTAGAAATTATATTGATTTAGGAAATTAATACAAGATTATCCTTCATAAGAGACCTCATACATGTAAAATGACGTGATAAATATTTTGACGTCATTGAAGAAAGCATGTCAGAGGTACGGAAAGGGACATCTAGAAATACGAAAAATAAAAATAAAAGACGCAAATCATATGGCAAAATCGCGGCTACTTTTTTAATTCATGAGTTCATGAATATTCATGAGCCTATTGTCACGTGACTTAATTTTTGAAAATATATTCATTACAAAAATGTGCTTGTATCCCCTTTACGGCACCTCAAATTCCTTTTTGATCACGTGATTAGTTATTTTTATTTCAACCGGTGTCAAGATGCAGACAGAATTCTGTATGGAATATATATTTTTCCAGTAAGTTTTACATACCTCAAGGGACCCTTGACATATATTCGTAGTCAGGACATCAAACTCATTGAAATTTAAAGCTGCTGGGAACCTTTGTTCTTTATTTATGGCAATTTTTGCATGTTTTTCCCGGATATTTAAGACCGGAAGTTTTATAATTTTGCATCGCATCAACAGTAACAGTTGTTTATTGTGTCTCTTTCAACGTCTTCTCTTGTGATTTTTTTACTTTTTGGATAGACATTGAAGGAATAATATTTATTTTTCTGATATCACTCAGGAACCACTGTTTTATATCAAAGTAAATTGAAATTTAGGAATTTAACTGAAAACGGTGTCAGGGTAAATTTTCGCACATCGCAAATTGACCAGGAACTCTTATTTTTAAAATAGCAATTTTTTCAAAAATTGCCATTGAAATTGACCAGCGCATCGACGCCATTTAAAAAAAAAATGGCGACGTATGCAAATTAGGAAAACGGCCTGATTTTGCCATATGTATATTCAATACAGTTGGGTTCTGTATTTAAAAAAAAACAATGATTAAATCCGTAATAAAAATGTATATCTGTTATTCAGATATCAAACAGGGTATATAATGTGACATTCCCGGCTTATAAAAATATGATGATGATGATGATATATAACGTCACAAGTCGGAAGAATGCAGTATTTTAGAAACGGTATATCGTTAAGACATTATAATTTTAGGATTATAGAAAACCAAGTTTTGTTTTTAACTGATATAATTTGAATTACAAATATAAAAATCATGCAAAATTTTTCTCTTTCTCTTCGATAAAAATTTATGTATCGAAAATTCCAAATTAGTTTGGCGTTTCCATACGGCACTGGCATCGTTTTTTTTTTTCGTTTTTTTTTTTATCTTCCTTAAATATGAAGATGTGAGCAATAATATAATAGTTATTCAGGTCATAGACAGGGTATATAATGTCACATTCACGGCATATGATTTATATTCCATTCGCCTTCGGCTCATGGAATATAAATCATAATGCGTGAATGTGACATTATATACCCTGTCTAAGACCGGAATAACATATAATAACCTCAACTTTTTAAACCAATCAAAACACGTATAAAATGACATGTGACTCTAAAATTAATTTATTCATAATCGACGCTGCACTGTCTCGTGGCTATCCTGTTTCTGCCGTTTAATTTTCTTCCTTCCAACGATTTTCACATTATTTAGCTTTCCAATCTTTCAATTGTGAGCGTACCTGTTGAAGGATGTTCCAAAAAAACAAAAAACAAACAAACAATCAAACAAACAAACAAACAAAAAAACGCGTTGTGCGCATTCAATTAGATATCTGTGTTTTTGTACCTGTTAAGACAATCTAAATTATGACAAAATGTTATGAGAAGATGAGAAACGGCTTTAAAACCCATGTTTGAAACACGAGATAGAGAAAGCAATAATGAGTTCCAATTTCACGAACTTGTAGACAGATTAATGTGCATTAACATGTTGCTCTATATTATTCGAACTTGTCGTGCTGTTGGGGTTCCTCTACAATTACAACATGTTTACTTTCGCTATAATTTTTATCTAAAAAAAAAAATAATGCTCAGAAATAATGCTTTGATATTGGTACTTGAAATTTATATTTTTTGCGGTGATTTTTTTTCCGGGGTTATGGGTTATAGTGTTTAACGCCACTTTCATTAATATTTCAGCTATATCGTTGTGGTCAGTTTTATTGGTGGGGAACTGTTGAAAACCACCGACTTCCGAACTATACGCCGGGGTCCTTTCGAATGTCAACGAAGAATCCTGCCTTAGCTTCAGATACTAGTATGCTCTGCGAATGATGAAATTTTGATACTTACCAAACACCGCCAGCTGCTCTGCCTCTTTTGGTTCATGCAGAAGGGAAATAATCCAGTTAACAGATTCTGAAAGAAAACATTTAGATTATCAATGTAAGTTACACATTATATATTTTAGGTTTCTAACCAGCTTAACCTGCCACGTTTTATTGAAGTTATTGTATCAAGGAAAGTCAGCTGTGATGTATTTGTGTGACAGGTGTGACAGGTGTGTCAGGTGTGACAGGTGTGTCCATTTTTCCTCTTTCTACTACTTCTCGAGTATATTTTGAAACTGTTCCGACGGTGTTGTACCTTTTTTTTTATTTTTCATTTTATTAATAGTAGGAAATGAAGACCCTTGATCTATGACTCTCTATGACCTGACGTGACCTCGGAAGTTGGAAGATCGAATCCACAATCTATCTGATCAAACCAAAGAGAAAGAGCAAAGACTAGTTGGCTCGGAAGCAGGATAATGTGTCCGAGTGGAGCGACGTGTCTATCCAGGGACTGTTATTTCAGTGCACTAGCACAATAAAATCCAACTAAGCATGTTGTTCTAGTACAAAACTAACCTCATCATCATCTTATTCAATCAATCTTTATTCTCATAAACCATCGTAATACATTGGTATAGAGATACAATATATATAATACATACAGAAAATAAATAAAAACAATAAATACAATAATAGTCATAGTAATTACCCAGGAGGTAATAAACTAGAATTAATGTTTCTGATCAACTGACAGAGTTTACCCAGGAGGTAGTAAACTAGAATTAATGTTTCTGATCAACTGACAGAGTTTACCCAGGAGGTAGTATACCAGAATTAATGTTTCTGATCAACTGACAGAGTTTACCCAGGAGGTAGTAAACTAGAATTAATGTTTCTGATCAACTGACAGAGTTTACCCAGGAGGTAGTAAACTAGAATTAATGTTTCTGATCAACTGACAGAGTTTACCCAGGAGGTAGTATACCAGAATTAATGTTTCTGATCAACTGACAGAGTTTACCCAGGAGGTGGTAGTAAACTAGAATTAATGTTTCTGATCAACTGACAGAGTTTCCTTCATTTTGATTGTGTTTTACTACTTATCATTTCTTTAAATGTCAAAACATTAATTCTAGTTAAGTACCGTTTTTCAATGCATGATTTTCTTTTGTCATGGAAATAACTGCATCGCATTATATAATGAAATTCGTCCCCAATTTGATTTTCTTGACAGAGTTGACATTTTCTATTTTCCCTTGCGATATTATTCCATCTTCCAGTTTCTATGGGTAATTTTGTATTGGTGGTTCTAAATTTGCAAAAAGTGAAAATGTCTTTGAAAATTGAAAGTTAACTTGTTCTCGCTATGATATAGCTGAAATATTGATGAAGTTGGCGTTAAACAAAAATCACCAAATCACTCAATCAAACCTTTGATGAGCGATTCTTCTTGTAAAACAAATCACGCAATCAAACCTTTTAGGAGTGATACCTCTTATAAAACAAATCATGTGTTAACTTGAAGTGCATTTATGGCGAGTGTATGTGGTGGTAGCTGTATACATGACACTTGATTGAAGACACATGGTAATATATATCATATGTTAACTTACCCAGCCAGAAAAGATCAAACAAGTCATGTTAAAGCCAAATAACACACCAGCGATACTATATTGTTTACAATTACTGTTTCTGTAGTTTCTGTAATATTGATTATAATCATAGTCATCATATGAATCGTATATGTAACTACAAGGCTTGTTCATGATAATGCCATATATGACAACGCCCACTAGGCTCAGGATGCCACACAATATCCCTATCCCTATCTGTATACCACCAAGCCGCCGGAGAATTCTTATCCTGTAAGCCCGGGCATCGGGATGGTCTGTATTCTGTGTACCAGGATGTTGCATCATTTGACTCTGTTGCATGTTGGATGTCTACAAAAATAAAAATAAAAATTGATTGGTATTTTATCGACAGGACACGTTTGTAAAATATCACATTTCCAAGCAAAGAGTTTGGAATTATTATATTTTAGTATTCATTATAAATTTTTTGTAGCTGTAATTACATTTTTTTTTAAATATAATGAATACTAAAATATAAAAATTAC
>MJUT01033025.1:0-72889 GCA_002080005.1 Gigantidas platifrons
GTCACCGGAACAAAATGCAAAGTTTTTATTTTATATATAAATATACTACTTCGGGTGCATATTAAATACATTTATCAGTGTTGTCTTTTTACCATATTATTTTCGACAGATAGTAAAATACACATAAATAGTATTAATATCGATTTCTTATTGATTGTTAATACATTTATATATGTCATCTCAATGAAAGGAAACAATAACTTGCTTTTATTTCTAGGATATCCTGACACTTACATTGGAATATTGAGAAGGGTCACAAAGAAATAAAGAACTACTCCATCTTTTGATGTCTTCAATTTGCTTAATGTTTCCCAACAACAGTTTTAATTTGAAGATTAACCGAACGGCTGATTTTGATAATGTACAAATGATTTTGACTTAAATGTGGCTGTAAGCACTCACTAGTTAATTTATCTAATAGAGTTTCACATGTTTTGTTCACACTTCAATGCTGGTTATGGAATGTAAAATAATATCTGTCTCCGTGCTCGTTTTTGTCATTGTCTTGTTAAATATTCGTCAAGTTTTGGTTCCAGTCAACAATAATCACCTGTTGATTAAATATAAAATTCTGATTATTTGAAAATAGTTCATAATGTTTTTAAATTAAACACTAGCCAATAAAAATAATCTCAAATGTTTCTGTTTATTGAAATGCATGGATGTAGTTTTTGGAGCTAAAACACCACACCGTACGTATATAATTTAGTTTGTCTATCTTTTCTCTTTCCCTTTCCACTGCACAATTTTCTCCTTTATCAAACTTTCAGGTTGTTTTCTATTTTTTACTAATAACTGATTGAGTGTGAATAGCCTTGCAAAATACTTGATGCTTAAACAAATCCATTTAAGCATGCATAAGCAAAGTTAGAACAATATTTTCCGTTTGTTTTTATTTTTGTTTAAGTTCTGCCAGTGTTTTCTTAACAAAAGAAGTGGAGGTGTCTGATCAAGATGTGTGTCGGACGTCTATGAACTCTTAGATATTACAGCTGAATAATGTCACACCACGAAAGTCAAAACAGATATAAATGGTCTGTATTAATGTGAGATATCTATTGGTTCTGGTCAAATAAGTACAGCTGAACCAATAGTTCTAGTTAAATAAAGCCAAGGCTACTCAATGTTTTAAAAGACCCTTGTAATAATGATACTAGTTAAAATAATATATGTGATACATACCTATTTAGGCTATTATATATATAGTGGAGTGCTACAAGACTTTGTATCAGGTCTAGCCTGTTGGGTAAACCAGTATCAACAATAGTTAACACCACAGGCAAGAAACTATGTATGTAATAATTTTATCAAACAAAATTTATACAAATACCAAGGATCGAATTAAAATTAGCAAATTTGTACAATACATTGAGGGAGACTAAATCTTCTGCATGACGTAACGCTATTTGTTGCCATTAATTCACCAGAGTCACGTCACTGTCGGCTCACTTTCACTTTCACCACAATCCTGCCATGGCGCTTTTTTTTCTTTAGAAATGTGGACCATACCATTGCCGGAAATATTGAAACTTTGTCATTGGAAATGAGAATATGACCGTGAGGCCCCGATACATAATATGAATGAATGAACATTAAACTCATTTATTGCTTTATCAAGAATCGTATCTTTATGCAAAATATGCAGTGTCTGAACATATAAAATCTACTTGTATGAGTTTGGGTAACAGTTAGAGACTGACAGAAGAGCTTTTCTCATGTTTATTGTCGTAGGAAACATCGATTAATTGTTTATTTGCTGATGTTGCACGTATATGGTCTTTATCCTGAAATGTCAAAGTTGCAAATTTTGTCAAATTTTATTACAAAAAGGCATAAAATCATGTTTCATTAAGGAGTGGACATGGTATCTGTCCCAACCCCTTTTTTAAACTTCTCGCCCTTTTTCTAGTAAACAGTAACTAGTAGAGCAGAAAGTGCCTACTCTTTCGGAGAATCTGCGTTCTCCCCACTCGTTTTATTTTTAACAATTTTCAGTAATTCTCTATCATGAAAATATTCGTTTAATCCTTTCTGAAGAAGAAACTGTAAAAATGCATATACGCGAAAGTATTCCTAAATTTCTTCACAATTAAGAAAAGACCATCAAAACAATAACACAAATGAATCATAGGTATTGCCAAAACAGTAAATATTATTTCAGAACAAAAAAAAAACACATTTGTCCATATGACTATATTACAGAAAAATTGATGTCATTACATTACGCTTGATGTGACGGCTTAAAGGCATACATGTTGTTAGAATTTATTTTTTGTTGTTGTTTACATTAAAAGTTGGCAATATTCAATGTTTTATCATAATAAAATGTTCTGAACAAGAAGCCAGGTTAACAAAATATGCTATAATGTCGTAATTCGAAAAAATCGAATGTCTGTTGGTAAAATCTTCATTAACACGACCTAATTATAAGTCGGCTGCTTTTCCGAAGTTTGCCTAATACTGAAAACTGCTATAAATAACCACGAAGCACGTTGCATGTAAATTCGCTAGAATTAATATAATTTAAGAGATGTATCTATGAAATTGAATCCCGGGGTAATCAGATAATATTATATAATGGTATTTAGTAAAAATAACACTTAAAATAGAAAATATGTGTTGACATCAATAAAAACAAACCCAAACTCTGCAAAGGGGCCCGATAAAGAGAAAAATATACTGTTATAATATGATTCGGACGAAAAAAATATGCTAAAATATGGTTACGTGTTGAAAAATGGAGTAGGTCAGTATAACATCTTTTTTTTATTTTTACACAAAGCTTACTGAATGCTCATTTTTGTGTCGTTTTCGTATAGAATCCGTCAATATTGTTGTTCTTCTACGATTTGATTTGTGCCATGTGTTTTCTTCATCAACAAACAATTTCGCACATGCGCAAACGCTTTCCCGAATGTCGTATGAATATTGCGCGGGTAAATATAGGATTGTTTACTGGATTCAAGAAGAAAAAACAGCGACGTATTTCCTTCGTTCTATGCTATTTATGTATGGTATTATGGAGCATTCCAACTGCAATTAGTATAAAACATCGCATATTTAATATAAGAAAATCAATTCTAACAGCCTATCTTTAAGAATTCGTACGTGAAATGTTTCACTTATGTTTTAAAATAAGACAAATGTATTGACACAAGGTACGTGGAAGATCAAGATTTACAGATTGTCACCATGAGAATATCATCCACATTTGTGTTAGTTGAAGGAATAAAATATCACCATTTATAAAAATGTGTTATCATTTTAACATTTGCTTATACATTTGATGACGATTTGTTGGGCTGTTGATAAAGTCAAGAAATAATATTTCCAACCCGCTGGATTGCCATTTTCAATGCAGAAGATGGGTAAATTACGCTTACGAGAATTCCTTGATCTCTCTTTGTGACGTCATGGATGTTAAAATGTGACATCAAATCAAGTTAACATGACGATGAAATGATTGATAGTAAGTAATAACCAACCAGAGATAATGTGTTTGTATTAACAAATAAAATAAATAAGAAATACATTCAGTGTTGCGTTTTTAAAGTGGTCTGCATAGATGTAAACAATGTGGCAACAATTGCGCATTATGAGATCATATTAAAGGAAGAGAAAGTATTTAGGACAATGACGAGAACACATATTAAATACAAGTAAAGATAAACTGTAAAACCATTAGAGTTATATATTATATTATTTTTATCAAATGTGAAAGAAAAAAACCCATTAATTTTCGACAAACGGAGAAATATTTATTCAACGGAGGTGTTTTCCAAAATTTGCACTAAGCATTGACAACCCTTTTTTTGTGAATAAATGATTATTTTTATTTAATGCGCTAAAAGAGAAATATACACTAAAATACGATATGCATAGTCCAATTTCATTTACCTTTGATAAACTAATAATTTGCTTCTGTAAAATCACAGATAGGGATTTTTATTTCAGTACGGTTAGAAATTACATTGATAACAAAATATGCAATAAATTAATAGTACAGACTAATTTATATCTAAATTTTCATATTGTCATGAATTCCTCCCTTCGTCTTTAACTTCTTCTGTTCTGAAACAGAAATGATATGTTTTAATGCAACATCAAAGTTCTACTAATGATAATGATGATAATGTCAGTGTCTCAAATTAAACATGTATTATACAATAATTACATTACTTCCGTTTTTCATTGAAATGTTACAATATGATTGGTTATGAAGTGGTCACATGAGTATAAAAGAGATGTTTCACATCCCAATGAAACTCAAACCTGAACTTGCACGTGCCTCCATGACGACGTCAGATGTAAAAAATCAATGGTGTAGTAATTTCCAACAGCAAATAATCTAACACAAATCAAATTCACAACGAAAAATTAAACTATATTAAATTTTGGTTTGATTTAAATATAATTATAAGAATTGAATGCATTCTATTGAAGTTCCATAGAAGTATGAAGGCGTTGATCTAAGCACATTTTCAACATGAAATGTACTTCGGTCAACGCTTTCATACCCTAATGAAACATCAAAAGAATGCATTCATTTCTTAAATGTAGATTTATGTTTATCTGTACCTTTATCCGATAGATGTTACTACATCGCATATCCGGTGAGAGGTATACATATATACTACACCTATAAACGCTACATATCAGCATCCTATCAGACCAAAATATAAATGATACATTCGACCAACATGTAATAAATATTCCTGATATCTTAACAGTACAATTTTCAGATGAATATATAAAAATAAGACAAATTTTACCTGAATTGTTTTTGTTCTGCTTTGATATAGATTAAGAACTTATGATTAATTACTACTTATTTTTAATATATCCAAGTGAAACTGAAATTTAATTTTAATCATAAACATGTTGACTTTACATTAGTTGATTTCCCATGCATTAGTAGCTACACCTCTGCATGTTTATACGTAGCATACTACATATACTACAGGATATTATAAATAGTGTAACAAGTTTAAACATAGGGTAACGGTTTTGGTGTTTAACGCCACTTTCACCAATATTTCAGTCGTATCGTGGTGGTCAGTTTTATGGGTACAGGAAACCGGAGAAAAACCACGACCTGCTACAAAGTACTGCCAAGCTTGATCACATAATGTTGTATCGCGCTCACGTCGCAAAAGCGGGGCTAGACCTCACAACGTTAGTGGTTATAGGCACTGATTGCAAAGGTAGTTATCAATCCAGCTACCATACGATCACGACCACGACCGCTCATTAATATAATAATAGATTACTACAGCAATATTGAATATCATTTCTTAAATATACAGGATGAATGCTCTCAAGTAGGAAATAATATGTCACATTAAGATATATTATATAGCTAATACATTAATGACTTGTCACGTACATACAAAAATATAATGAATTCCACTCCATAAACATAGATTTAAATGTGTGCTAACAAGAAGGAAACCCATTTATATTTAAGATTAAGATAAATAGATATATTTTTGCATTTGATCTGGTTAATAGCTTGTCTTCATTTTTAAATACAGCGGGAGGTCCTCAACGATAAACTTATTTTGTCTCTAATGAGAACTGTGGTTGAAGTAGGACAAGTTATGCATATCGTGGTACACCTATTCCGAAAGAGTGGAAAATAAATAGTTCGTGGTTGAAGAATGTCAAGCTCGTTAAGGAAAGGATATAACATTTGCTTGTTGCGGTCTCAGTGGAACAATTACGACTACTATATATTGGTGCTCTTTAAACATAGCTACACTATTTTAATAGCATTTGGTTTTCCATTCGAATGACTTTAGGCGTACCTGATGAAAGTTACTCCAGACACACGTCGCGGTCCCTACATTTGATATGTTTTATAGCAAATAATCATCAAAGCAGACACAAAGGCATAACATGTGACAGCATGTCACATCCTGTATATATACATATTTATACCAATTAGATAATGCAAATACTAATAAAATATGACTAATATAATAATAGTACCTCTTGAATCTTTATTCAGACTATTGTAGGTGTGGTCGATATTCGTGACAGGTACACATTCCTCGTATGTATTAATACTAAATTAAAACATATGTGAAAAAACTTATTAAATATGACATAATAATTAATCAAGGTTTATAAATATACACTGATCGTCAGTGATGATTGTCTTCACGATACAGAAAACACAACCAACGTGACAAATACATATTTTCGTGTCACATCACCAACATCAACACTGACACAATATTTCTAGAATAATGTATAATCATAGCTGTCCAATGAAATAGACGTGTTATTTAACTTAGGGGGCAAAGAAGAAGATATCATCATGGATGTACAACATTGTTCAATTTTAATCAAACCTAGTCGTTTATTCTCTAAATGTTGGATTGCTGTGAAACACAATTGATGAAAAACCTTAGCATTTCATTTGCCTGGTGTTGCTTCGTGGGGGGAGAGGAATATAAAAAGGTTGCTCTTTGTCATAAACCTACATGTATCCGTAGATATCAGCGTATATTATTTGACTATGAATATTTCTATTTTCTGATTGGCTAAAATCATGAATTTTACTCTTGAAAGAACTTGAATAGTAAGCCTTCAATGTCTGCAAATATTATTTGTATCGTTCCAGAGAAGCCTTTGGAACGTTATATTAACCTCACGTCACTCTATAATCGAAAAAACCGTAATTTTAATTTTAGCATCACGTGAGATTAATTTAACGTTCCAAAGGCTCCTCTGGAATGATCTAAATTAAGCTTTGCAGTATGCATAAATCCTTCATGTTACAATTAAAATTTACAACAAAAACATGTATTGTTTAATGCCAGTTTATAAAACATTACCCAGAGAACATTAATGAGAGTTTCATATAATGAAACAATTACTGACTTTCATTTCGATTATTATAGGGATCTATCGTTCCAAGATATATGATATTTGCCTCGGCTTCGGCCTCGGTAAATATAATATATCTTGGAACGATAGATCCTTATATTAACTCAATCAAAGTCAATAATTGTATAATATTCCGTATAATAATTTGAATTTGTTTACATAAAAAAATAGTGATTAACATATATTATTTGGGGATTTTTTTAATAACAATCTTAACTGAACAGAACATAATATACATTGAACAGCAAGTCATTTTTGGACTTGTCAATTGCTAATATGAAATGGTTTGTCTTTGCCTCCAGTTGTTTGCAGGAGTGATACATGTCTTATTTATGTTTTGTTGTGTTTGGTTGCGCATAGTGATGTCCAGCATATATTATGTTGTGTTTTTTGTTTTCTTTTGTAATTTATATGTGTATGTAGTAACAGTAATTTCAACGTTTACCACTAATAATTTGATTGAAGAAAATATTACGCCCTTTCTGTTTGTGTCTCATTTATATCAGCTGATCCTGTAAACACATAAGTAAGATCTTAGCTGTTTGTTGTATCATGAATTTTAATAGTTAGTTCTAATAATTTGATTGATAGTTAGCTCTAATAATTTGATTAAAGAAAAGCTTACGTTCTTTCTGTTTTTGACTCGTTTATACCAGCTGCTCCTATAAAGCATATTTAAGATGACTAGTTTTTCATTGTATATCACTTCTTTTCGATCTTATTGTATAGGTATTCTTAGCAGATTATGACTATGCTCTTCCTTGGATCACAATGTACTTTTAACTATTTGGCTTTCTAATCTATTGACTTTGAACTTGCTTGATGAATGGGGTTCCATCCATAAACATGACATGCACATTCTATTGTATATCTATATTTTGACTACTAGCACAGACAACGAAAATTGTATATATATTGTTAGAAACCATATCAGGACAAAACATATATTCTCATTTTGGATGTATTCATTAAATATTTGTAATAAAACATTCTTTATAATAACAATAATTTCCCCAATTTTGAAAGAAAAAACGACTTGATGTATCCAATTCCTTATAAATTCATATATATCAACCAATGTTGACAGAAACGGAAAGGGCAATCAAGAAAAAATAAAGAATACGAAAAAAGAGCAACAGGAACCCCACCGAAAACTGTCAGCTCGCAAAGTGTAAGCAGTTCCGTTCATTATTTATATATAAATATATTCAACAATATTTAAATTCTAACGTGACTGTCGGTTGTATTGCTGTTGGAACCGAAGTTTTTGCAATTTGCAAATTATTTTATAATTTGAAATAGGAGTTATTCTTCTACTTGTACCAAATACTGACCGCATTAAGCAAGACTAAAGATTGTGTTATAGGCTCCATATGCAAACTGAAAACGGATATCATAAATTTGTTCTTGATAGAGGAGACAGCAGTCTTGAATGTTTCTACCTAGTGACTACAATTTATTGGAAGCCGGTTCCAGTCATCTATCGTACGTGGGAAACCATTTTTGTCTTTGTTGAGTCTCGTCAAGCATAATAATGAAAGACGAGGCATACATGTTCTTTGATTATATCAGGTATGGCCTAAGTCTTAGCCATATTTTCGTCTGAAATCCAATGCATCATGACAAGCCGGGCATCTTGACGCCTTTTTTCAAGAATGTATAAGTTCAATTGTTGCAACATATTACCAACGTTGGTTGTGTTTCAAAATATTGGAAATAATTAACTTCGAAACTATGTAAAAATGATATCTTCATCAAAGACTGATTTATGGTAATATACAATATATATATATATATATAAACTAAACACCAGAACATACCAATGGCTGTCGTGTTTAAACTATCATAATTATCTGTTACTACAGGATTACAATGTGTACATGTTCTGAATTCAGTGTAGTCATTAGTCCTTAAAACAAACAAAATATTAATCATTGAGGCGATTTACTTTCATTTTTCCATTAAATAATTGTACTCCCAGTTTGTAGCAACATATCAACTAAAGTCTAACTTGGCGTTCCTCAAGTGCCTATTGTAATTACAATTTAGATCTTACTATGAATCTAATTGCTATCTGAAAATTAATTTGAGAATCTAGTGGTATTTATGGTTAATCACGTACACCAAGCTACTATGCATTTTACTATGTCATCTTCTTATTCTTAGTGAGAAAATAAGCATTATTATTGCTCTGTATAAACCACATATGTAATGTGTTATGCTAATTTGACACAGCCACTTTCTACGATTTTCTTTCTATTTCATCTTGGAACTGTTCAGACAGTGGTGTATTTTTTATTTTTTTTTCATTTTATGATATTTTAAAGTAGTCGCATTATTTAAATTGAGATCATTTCTATTTTCATTCATTGATGTCAGTCATTGCTATATCTGTGTCTTAATACATTAATACAGAAGACCGGTAGATGTGGTTAACAATATTGTCAACCGATGCTATGTTCATCAACTACAAATGTACATTGGTACAATGTTCTTCCGTTCAATGATATGTGCAGTTTTAATGTTTCAAAATGTTCTATATTATCTAAGAAAATCAATTGATAAATAAAAAAAATATTATGATGAAAAAGAAGTACGAAAACTATAAATACCTTATTTTTTCCCTTTTCTGTAGTCGAGATCCTGTAAATGTGAAATATATACAATCAGTGTTATTGTCAACTCGAAATTATATTCAAACTACGAAAACATGTCCAGTTTGTGAAAGTTTAATATATGTTATCACTTAAACTAACGAATGTTGTTATAGTTTTTTTGACATCGTACATTCTTCGTACGAATCTCAGATATATGATGATGCGTTTTGTACTTTTATTTTCATAAACATTGCATTATTGTTTGAAAATATTAAGACTTACGACAAATGACAACAAAGGAAACGGAAAATATAATAGAAAATAATCCAATAATCAAGGATGAGATTCCTCCTGCAAATAGTCCATTATTGTCTTGACTGATTGGGGCAGGTTTGGTCTGGCTATGTACTAGAAATAAAGATAAATTGTCATTACATTAATGTATTCCTAAATTGAATCATATGTCAAGATGTCGAAAATGTTTTATTTTTATTCGTAAATAGTATTACATTTTAAATATTTCTGATTACGAGACGATTACTAGAGGCCAGAAACGTCCATACAAGAGAGCAATATCCAACGAGTTATGGTATTTAACCACCATGCACTACCTCCCTAACTGATAATCAGATATCTACCAGCATTCGATGATCCTGCTATTGTATTGTCCATGTTTATGGTGTCACTCGTGTTTATGATAGTCTGTAATCTATTTTAGTGGAAACGAATCTGTGCAAGTATTTTTTAACCGTTTGTTAATATATCCAATTATCTAGAGAGATAGGTTCAGATCCCGTTAACAGCTTTAATCCCATCACATATTAGTGCCTCTCCGAAGCCCAAACCTGAATTTCCAACGTTATACAACATGATCTATCTCTGTGTTCAATGAGTTAAGATGAGTGAATATTATTCGTATTGTTGATATTGGTAGATTTATTGGTCATTATTACATACTTAGCTAAAATAAAGGCATTATTGTATTACCAATATGACCGGTGGTAAACTGTCCACATTTTCACACCCCGGGAAAATAACCGGTTATTAGGTGCCCCTCGTGCGTTTCAGAGAAAATAAACAACTTCCGGTGTTTACGTCTGCAGATGTCGGAAGTATATAATAAATAGTTTAATACATGGGCATTTCCATATTGGCCTGGTTATCATCCCTCCATCCATATTGGCCCTCGACTTCGTCTCAGGCCAATATGGGTGTCTCGGGATGATAACCAGGCCAATATGGAAATGCCCATGTATTAATCTGTATTTACTGTTTTAACGTCCTTTCCATTAGGTTATCACAGAAATGCTTCGCGTGTGTACTTAGTGTGATATCAACATTTGTTATAATTACATAATTTTTTATCTGTAGTTTACGGTTGACGAAAAGTAGTTGCTGATAATAATGAAGCTACTGGGGCCTTAGTGGTTAGGTTGAAGTCATACATTCCACAGTTATACGGTCGCTACCATGACTTTGTTTCCCTTACAGAATATCATATAATGTCACAAATGACTAGGATATGTTCCGTTTGTCGTAATCTCAATCACGTATCACAGGGTTTATTACAAGACTACCAGAACGTGTGCAACCAGTGGAGCAGAAAAGCTTGCCATTTCCTATTTTAAATAGAAACCATGACATTTCTTGCTATTGACTACGCTAAAAAACATATATATTGCCAACAAGATGAAGAAAATCAAAGCAAAAAAAATAAAAATAATAAGGACGCAATAGGTGTTGGAAACCACTATATGCAAACAAACACAAATAACGTAAGTAAGAAACCAGCCTTTCTACAAACAACTGGCGGTAAAGACGAATCGAACATTGTTTTTATGTGGAACTCGTAACGGACATCACAAAACTTATCGTAAAGACACATAGTAGAACAAAACATAAAACTAAAAAAGATGAGCAATACAAATCCCACATAAAAATGGGTATTCACGCAGGTGCTCGCTAAGTGTCAGCAGTTCCTACTTCTTATAAGACACCCGCCATATTATGCATATATACAGTCAAGTTTGATGAAAGTCTTGGCAGTGATAGAGGATACAACAAATTCCCATAGAAAGTAAAAAATCCATTGTTATTTTAGATATGGATATTTCGTATTGATCAATCAAATATTGGCTCAAAGATTTGATGACGACGGTATAATTTTTGCGGTGATGAATTCAATCCAGGAGCAACGTATACTTATTTGAGTGACGTTTGCGTCAGTAGCTGATTTCTATCCAGAAACGCAAGGTACTGGTACAAGCTCTAGAATAATGTATGAGTTGTGAAATGTAAACTCCATACGCTGGTGATACTGGAAAGTAGCACACTAATTCATACTAAAACATACATACTTTGGTCTGTTGTACATGTCACCGATTTCGATAATGAATCCCCTAAATAATTCCTAGCGATTATATGAAACATATAAATGGTATCTGGTACCAAGTTGTTGACTTTGTACTTTAGGTCAGCTGTTACACCAAGATCAGGAATAGATGATGATAACATGACTGATGACAACTGTGATATTCTCCAATGCTGTACATAAAACTTCTGTTTTGCTCCACCGTTAGACTCTGATCTCCACAGTACAACAGCTAATGTCGTTTTACACACAACATAGAAAACGGTAGGGGCAGTAGGTTTATCTAAAATGTATTTACAATCATTCTTCTAAAGTGGCATTATATGATAATTGCTATAGTATGAACAATAAAATTAGCCAACGCTATTGGTGATCATGTACAATAATGTTAACGCGACGAGGGATTCGTACTCAACCGTTTCAAACTAACAAATATGCAGATTTTAATAAATGCATAGGTTATGATCCATTGAAAACATTATATATATTATTATGAATGTGTTAGGAACCTGAGACAGTTGTATGATATGCGATCTAAGGTTTAATAATTACTATGTTATCATAATAATACCATTAATTAAAACATACTTACTTTCCTCTACAACTCTGAAGTTATGTGTAAAATATGGGTCAATATTATTTGAAACATTAATTGAGTATAATCCATATTCTGAATCAGTTACACCGTCTTTGATCAACTGAGACACATGTTGATAGACACCATACGTTGTTATATATTTACTGTCTACATCTGTTTGGTCTGTAGTTCCATTCTGAATAAATGTTCATCTTATCAAAGTCGGCTGAGGGTATGAAATAATTGGTACTGTTATGTTAAGTGTACGTTGTTTATCTGTTATTGCAATTGTAGTATCCAGACTGATGGACGCCCTTGGATGGTCTTTAAATATATATAGGAATACTATTGTACAATAATTAACTGTCTTACTGATGGCAAATTATATATATTTACAGAACAGTATATGGTCGTTCTATTTTGACCACTTTACAAAATTGAATACTCTGTGTTACAACATAGAATTTAACTTAATTCATTTATTGTATTCTCGTATCATGTTCATGATAGCTATGCGCGTGTTTAAACGTAGAACAATTGTTGTGCCGCCTATTCACCATGAGTTTACTTACTGAACAACCGCTCGCTTCTAAGAAGCAAAGATTCTACCATGTTGTGAATCACGGTATGTTGCATTATTCATTAATGCCTAATTTCAAGGTTATTGAGTTTTTCTTATTCACAAAGCAACTACATCACCTTCCCTCTAGAAGTCCACCTATTTAATGTAAGCAAAAACTAATTTCAATGCAGGTCAAGTAGCAATGTGTCCTAGGCATCCTGGATATAAGCATGACAACACCCACAAAAGCGAATTACTGCCAAATACTAATAATTCAATATAGAAAGATACGTAAAAGTCTCCGAAATGAAAGCTATCGGAAAAAAATAAAAACAAAATAAAAGATTAAATATAAATAAAGATATGTCAAAATTATTTATTGAAATCATTCTCATTATTCTATTAAATTCTTGCGGGTTTAGTCCAATTCATAGTAGTCTTTATTAACAATATTATTGTTTATTATAGTTTATTTTTCTCATTCCAGGATAGATTCAAACTGAGCAAATATGCACTCCATATGCATGTGCTGTTGGAATTCTGCTACACATAGCACCACATTGTACGTAGTGATGTACTGCATACCAGTTAATTGTATTAACCACCTATACATCCTGGCATTGTCGGGATGAATGTCCAGTACCAATCAAAGTTGAAGAAGTGAAATGGTAGCTAGTTTTTACCTTTACCACCTCTGTTTGGAACTTGTCACTTTTTACTTTCGATGGTCGGCAGTGAATATCATGGGTATATGATGATAAAATATAAATAATACATATATATATGCATTAGCTGCAACTTATCTGGCAAATACATGTATGTCCAACTAGTATGCAACATGTAGTAACTATAGGGAGTTGCATCCATCCGACTAAGGTTACATGAAATTGCACTTTCGTCCTCACACCATGATTATAGTTCGGAATAAGAACACATGATCAATTCAACCATTATATCGCTAAAGACGTAGCCACCAATATTTTCAAAAAGAAATCATAAAGCATAATATAACATACAATGTGCATTCATACATTTGATGTTGTCATATATACAACACTTTATTCTGATGGTGTGCGTAATTTCAAATGAATATACTTCAAGAAGGTGTGTTGAAATTTAAACCTATCCACTGAATAAATGGTGATTACTATGAAAAACAAATATTGCTCATTGGTTTATTTAATTTCACAACCTTGCGGATATGATTTGTAGCAGTTCATCAATTGCACATATTTCTTCAAATATACATATGGACTTATTACTAAGAATCATGTACATACACTCACGATACCATATTACATTCTATTTTATGCTTACAATATACAGTTATGGTGTGTTGTTGTATTTTGCCATTTGTCCATAATAGATGTCTTCCTGTACATGTACATATGTGTCCATTGTTGTTTTTTGAAGTTACAAGTTCTACACTAGAGATGGCGTCTACAGTAGATGGACTTCCTAATGGAGTTATCTGAGTGGCTCCATCACATGACCACGTGATTGTAGCAACAGGATTTCCTCCTTGTATGGTACATGTAAGAGTTACTTTGTTGCCTTCAATAATTGGTCCAACTGGTGTCTGTGTTATTGTAGGTGATGTCGTGGGTTGATCTAAAACATTGAACGTTATATTGAAATAAACCTGCGATGACAAACGCCTGCATTATTTCTTAACACAACCTAACTATTGTATAGGAAATAATTATCTGTAATAACGATATTATATTACCAGGTATATCTACACACATTCTAGCAATTGTAGCATGTATTCTCATTTTTAATTTCACAATGTATGACAGACCTGTACATGTTTACTAAATACATATTACATGACATGTTAGTGTATGTCCTTTATAGGGAAGGGATATATTTTACTTTTAGTATATTTATATAACTATTAATTAAGTTTACATTAGACATAAAGAGTTAAACCTAGTCATGTATTATTGTGGAACATACTTAACACATAATATTTTTGCAAGGCAATTATTAAAACCTACAGACAACGTTATTAGTTAACATATTTTCTTTATTTCTGTGGAAGATACTTGACATATAATATATTTTTTCTACAAATCACGTTTTTAAAGTTACATTTAACCCAAGAAGTTAATTTTTGCTCAATATTTGAGTGGAATATACTAGACATATAATATTTATACACCTGTAACATTTCTACTTACATCTGACATCAAGTGTATGACCTGTGGTTTTATCAGTTGTCCAGACAGGATGATGTTCTATACATGTACAAACTTTATCAGTATCATTACTATTGACTGTCAAGTGTACACTATATGTCGCTGTATTAGTTAGTGGTCTTCCTGTTGGATTAATGGGTGAAGATCCTTCACACATCCATGTAATTATGGCTATTGGATTACCTCCCTTTATGTCACATGTCAGAATAACAGTTGAATTCTCATTTATAAGACCTGGTGGTGTCTGTATAATAGATCGGATTGATGTTGGTTCATCTGAAATTAGATGATTCTATTACTGGTAGTAGATCAATACAAATATTAGAGTATATTACAATTTGAACTATACAACGTCGTTATATCTTTATAATCATATTACATATTTATTTGCGACTGGTAAGGTATATATATAGAGAAATGTCATGTCTTAGATATTGATGTTATCTCTTTGTGGCAGTGCATCAATTGAAAATATTCTTCGAATATACACATTGACCTGTTATCAACAATCATGAACGTATGTATACCCACCACTACAAAGTCAAGAAAGTCTGAACGGACCAGTTTTTGTGCTGGAAAGTCCGAACAGAGTCTGAAAATTACTCAAAATTGCTGAAAAGTCTGAACAGAGTCTGAACAGAGTCTGAACATTACTTAAAAGTCTGAACAGAGTCTGAACAGAGCCTGAAAATTACTTTAAAGTCTGAACAGAGTCTGAACAGAGCCTGTAAATTACTTTAAAGTCTGAACAGAGTCTGAACATTACTTAAAAGTCTGAACAGAGTCTGAACATTACTCAAAAGTCTGAACAGAGTCTGAATAGATTCTGAACATTACTGTGAAAATTTTTAACAGATTTAAAAAAATAATTACATGAAATTTGCTTTAAATGATTTATTTTTCTTAATGTAATTAATTTATACATATAAACCCTAACCTTTTATTTTATTCTGTGCATAATTTCCCAGTCTTATTCTCAATGAAAACATTCATCTGGAAATATTATACTTATAACTTATGAAATGTAACTTTTTAACCAGTGCCTGGTCATTAGCTAGTTGGTAAATTTCATCATTACATTTTCTCATTGTTTTCATATTTTTTTATAAATTAGTGTACATATATATTTGAATAATATTAAGTATAAAGTTCAAGATTATGATTTTTACGTCACGACAAATCAGATTTCAGACGCTGATGAAGCTTGTCGGTCAAGCGAAATATCCGTCAATTTGACTATAATTATAGTCTTTTTGTAGACATGTAGTTATTTTTGTTATATTTTAACATCTTTTTTGATGTTGCTGTACTACATTTTAGACGTTTATATATATATATATATATATATATATATATATAATGTCATGTACATATTTAGAATATTCTACCGGTTATCGTATTATAATCTCATTGGACTGATGGAAAAATACACAGAAATAACATAAATATTGACTCTTTACACCTTAGATGAATCCCCATAATTATTTAAGAAATAAATCATGAAGACCTAAAATACGTTAGTATACTTTGATTGGAAGACGGTAATTTATATCTACGCTTGCGGACAATGTTGCACACAATTTATGCTGCCAAATTTGAGCAGACGATAAATAATCGACATGTACTTTTACGACGGGAACGTCAGTCTTATTGATGAAGTATCCGTAGCAAAAATATTAAGTTTGCATGTTTTAATTGCACGTCCATATTATTAATTGCGTATATGGTGATTATTTCCAGTGAATACAGATGTTTAAAACACCAATAACCTTGTAAATAGTTTTATTTTGTGATTTTATCACCTGGCTAAAATGTATAGGCTACCGCGCAAGTGCTGATGCGAGTTTGACATCAAAGCTAAAGAAGGACGTTATATTAGAATAATGTATCAATGAAAGACAATACGAACCCGTTTTGATTTTCAGCCTGTTCTGACATATTGGAATATGGTGAATGGTCACATAATAAAATGAAAAGCAAAAAATACCCCTATGGGAACAATTCCAAAATCAAATATCAAAATCGTAGAAAGAGGTAAATTCGACACAACTAACACACAAATACATTACCTCCTACTTTCCTGGATTGGTACAATCTATAAGCCCAAACCTCTCTATTTTATACTATTATTTCATCTTTTCATATTTTACATTTGTTTTGTGTTTCCCGCTGCCTCACGATTTTGCAGTATAATTTGAATAGTTACAGTTAAACTCTCACTGACAGGGAGCTAAAAGTAAACGAATGTACAACAGTAGTTTTAATATGAATCTTAATCAAGTGCCTCGTATTGATAGCTTACTAAATATAGTTATACAAATGATTTGTGGCTATAAACACTCGCATGTTAATTTGCTTTGCATGTTTTAGTGTAAGTATTATATATACCATGGATCTTACGAATTAACTTATTTAAACCAACGAATCCAAAGGATGAGTTGGCTTAAAAATAGGTTCATGAGTAAGATCCATGGTATATATGGTTTGTAACAGACATTACACGATTGACAAAAGGGTGCTCTCTTCGACGTCCGCGTTAACCATGGAATAGCATGTAGATCTTTATATTAAACAATGACTTAAGCTCCACCCACTTCCATAGACACTTAACTATTATTCTCATGTGACGTCAGAATCATGGAATAACATCAATATCTTCATGTTAAGCCATGGTTTGTAAAAGTTCACTATTTTTAAGTTGATTACTGTATAAAATGATTAAAGGAAAAATGCGTATTTATGTTACAACCATATTTAATTAATTAATTCAACATAACATTACAATATTCAAATACATATAATCGGTATTACATAATAGGAAATATTAAAAGAACTTATATTAATCCCTATCCGTAGGAATAAAATTAATTTATAATATAATGTAAATATCTAAGGGGAGAACATTTAGAACTAGCTAATAAAGGCCGAAGTCCTTTTAACTATATGATTTTTCATAGGAGTAGTGATGGCCAAAAATCTGTTTACCGGAAGTTTAAAAAAAATAGATCAATTGATATTTAGAAACGCAAAAGAAATATATTTCAATTAAAAATTCCCAATTATTTAATTATTTACTAAATACAAAATCAAAACAAACTTCTAAATAAAATTATAATAAAACAATCTCTATCTACGAGATTCTCGGCGGAAGAGCGCGTAGGTTAAATGAACGGAACAACCATTTTGTTGTTGTTGTTGTAAGTAAATTCTTCCGATGACTCGGAGCACCCTGCAATCACAGGTAAATGTCACTATTGGTGGTGGTACACTCCAGCCAAATAAAAAACTAAAAAAATAGTTTAAAAATTACTTGAAAAAATTAATACACTCCCTTCTCATTCCTCTCTCTAAGCATTATAGGACTTCGTCCTTCAAGCAGGTTGTGCCTGTCTCATATTACTCTTTTGATATGAATTACAGAAGGAGTAAAAAATGAAACAAATAAAGTGGTCTGGTGTTTGGTGTAAAAAATGTTTGATGCAAAGTAATTAAAAAAAATATGTTAGATGTAACATTTACTGTTTACTATAAAATTGTGTACATCGTCTGTCAGATCAGGTGATTCAAAACATAGTTCATAGGAATTTCAATTGATTCGACATCCCGATTTCTCGAATCAATGAATCTAGGACAATAAAAAAGATTACGTGAATTAGTTTCAGGGACCTCTTGACGACCACTACATATATACGAATCTACTATATTTGTTAGGAATGTATTTGATTGATTGTATTGTATTCAACGCCATTTTCAGCAAATATATAGCTATATCATGGCGACCAGTGTTAGTGGTGGAAAACGCCGGAGTATCCGGAGAGAACCAACTACCATGGACAATCAACTGGTAAACTTAATCACTTGCGGCTGCGAGTCGAGTATGCCCTTTTTGTATTTTACAAAGCCGGACGCGAACCCACGCCGTATTGGTGATAGGCTTGTATGAGTTGTCTTGTAATCCAACTGATTGAACCACCCGGGCCCTCTGTTAGGAATAGATGAATGCTTAGAGAGCTACATACAGTTCGTAATCTCATGTGAAAGATTTGTCTAATTCGAGTTCCTGAGTAATAATAAATAAGATTCTTTATACATTTTGACTTATAATAGGATTTGAGAGATGAAGGAGACCTGCTATCTCTTATTGAGGTGGGTTCGCTGTTCCATAATCTTACAGTAGAGGGTAGTAAATAATTATTATCCGCAGTTGTTCTAGTACGTACTGGGGGGAATACTTACGACATGTCTAGTGTTGCAGTGTGATAAAGTATTCTTGTGTAGATTTATAATTAGTATTATTTTTATAACCCAATATCTGTAGTTAGTGGCCCAGATGGTTAGAAACTTTTAGATCAACAATGTTGTCCTACTTCTTATCATTCTCAGATGTTCTACAGATATTAAGTAATAAACAAACCCATCACATTTTTCGGTCAGTTGTGCAGTAGCTGTGGCCAAGACAAGACCTAATAACTTTTACTTAAGAGTTTGTTTCTAAAATATTTGAGTCAGTCTCACTGGAAGTTTAATAGACAAAGTTTGTCTTTGTTAGAGTTTATTTTTAAAGTATTTGAGTCAGTCTCATTGGATTTTTAGTAGACAAAGTTTGTCTTTGTCAGCGTTCTTCTTTAAAGTATTTGAGTCAGTCTCATTGGATGTTTAATAGACAAAGTTTGTCTTTAGAGTATTTGAGTCAGTCTCATTGGATGTTTAATAGACAAAGTTTGTCGTTGTTAGATTTTTATCTCTAGAGTATTTGAGTCTTCTCATTGGATGTTCAATAGACAAAGTTTGTCTTTGTTAGAGTTTGTCTCTAAAGTATTTGAGTCAGTCTCATTTGATGTTTAATAGACAAAGTTTGTCTTTGTCAGAGTTCGTCTCTAAAGTTTTGAGTCAGTCTCACTGGATTTTTAATAGACAAAGTTTGTCTTTGTCAGAATTTGTCTCTAGAGTATTTGAGTCAACCTCATTGGATTTTTAAAAGACAAAGTATGTCTTTGTCAGAGTTCGTCTCTAACGTTTTGAGTCAGTCTCATTGAATTTTTAATAGATAAAGTTTGTCTTTGTCAGAGTTCGTCTCTAAAGGTTTGAGTTAGTCTCAAGTGATTTTTCATGCACAAAGTTTGTTCTTGTATCAGGAATTTATTAATTGTTTTTCTTCAAATGTATATATTATGTAAATAGCGAAAATTAAACTATACACTCCGACAAAAATTAAGCACCACCCTATATTTTTATCGATATATTGTTTTACATTAGACTGTTAAAAAAATAAAATAGATATCACAATTTTTCTTACACTTCTTAAAAGACTACACCAAGGGCTCTAAAATTACCAATCTACGAAGTATTGATCATCCTGAAAGACGTGACTATGACGTGGCAAAAATGGGGTTCAAAACAGGCGCTGGAAAAACGTAAAACCAGTTTATCTTTGATGGAAGTTTTTCACATTGCATTAAAATGCAGAGTCTTCAGATTTTAAGAACTTTTGAATGCATCTATTGTGCGTATGTGTAAGGCATAAAAATCAATAACGAGTATATCCACCGCGTTTATTGTGAAGTCCTGTAACACACCTCGTCGTGCTTCGCACAAGACGTCTAAGCCGTTCTTGGGGGAACTGTTGCAACTCCTGTAAGATAGCAGTTCTTAATTCGTCAATATTTTGACATTTTAGATTGCGTTGGTTAATTTTTCGGCCAATAAAGTCCCATACATGCTCTATAGGGTTCATGTCTGGCGACATCGCAGGCCATGGAATTGTCTGAACAGCCTCTTGCTGTAAAAATGTTGCATAATTCTGGCTCTACGTGGCCTAGCGTTGTCGTCCATTAACATTGGCCTGTCAGGCAACGCATGATTGTCGAAATGGGGGACTACGCGTGGAGCGAGCACATTGTCACGGTATTTTTGGCCTATCAGATTACCATCAAGAACGTACAAGTCCAATTTACAGTCAAAGGAAAAACAACCCCAGACAGTTACGCCCCCACCCCCAAAAGCAGTTGTGCCCAAAATGTAGTTATCCTGAAATGAAGTGTTTCGTTGGCGCCAATCCCTTGCACGGCCGTCAGTAAGGCGTACCAAAAAACGACTTTCATCAGACCAGTGGACCCGTCTCCATGTGCGAATAGTCCACCCCAAATGATCATGTGACCAGTCAAATCGAGCATGGCGATGACGTAATGTCAACTGTGGTCGTTTTATGCATCGTCGCGTTCGCATTCTCTGATGGTGGAGGAGTCTGATTACAGTGCGTGTGCTAATGTGGCCTTCAAGCGCTATATTACAACGTGCACCAGCTGTACTGAACGGCAGTTGCTGCGCCCGTCTGGATATGAGCCGGACCTCCCTCGGCGTCGTTTTGCGAGGTCTACCTGCACGTAACATTCCCCGTTTGACGAAAACGCTGCATCAGTCGTACAATGATGGAATGGTTAACCCTGAAGTGATATGCCACACTTCTATGGCTAAAACCACCGTTATACATGCCAACAGCTTGCCACCTTTCTGGTATGGTTAATTTTCGCCGCACCATACCAAACCAATAGAAAATGAAACTTAGAAATCTACACAAAAAAATCAGCTTTCGTTCGCAAGCTCAAATGTTGAAAAGTACACGTGACACTTTACACACCCTGTCATATACACATAAATAACAATCGATCAATAATCTGTTTCACAGGTAACGAAAACAGCAAACCGATTTGAAATAAGTTCATTATTAGAAAAGATATTATTGAAACAAGTCATGTGGTGCTTTACTTTTGTCGGACTGTATATAATGAAATGCTTAATTGGAGTTGGTTGCGTATTTTCGCTTTATTACATGTAGTCATGGGTATTTTACAGGTTACAGAGGACCATTGCACTATGGTAAGTAGGAACAAGACCGCTTACCATTTTATTAAAAAACAAATATTTTTTGATGATGTTCCCGTCTTGCCTGTGTCGTTTCCCAACCCGTCTCTTTATATAGACTATTACTAAAAATTAACCGAGTTCCCCCAGTGACTATTCTAGCAGCCTCTATCTATTTGAACATTTTCTAAACCTTTGCTAGGGTTTTCCTATCTAGAACAAATTTGAATTTTCTTAGTATGTTAACTCTAGTAAAAGCTTTCGCTGGTATCAGATCAATATGTTGTTGCCAGCTACCGTTATTTAAAATTTCTAAAGCGATATGTTCATGTTCTGTAACTTGATTAAGTATTGTGTTATTCATTATAAGGCGCGGATGAAAAGAATTGTTAATTTTTCTAGTGATCGTCATAGTCTCTGGTTTTTTAGTGTTAACGTTTACTAGCCACTTAGTGGACCATACATGAATTGTTGCCTTGTCGTTATTTAACATTATTGCCGATTCACGCGGGTTGTCAACAATAACATATAAGCTAGTATCATCAGCCACTAATTTTATAGAAGAGTAAGAGCAAGATGCGAGCTAAACAGCAACATTTGTGTAAGGAGATGTATCAATACCAACCGGAAATGGATTCTAAGCTTTGGCATAGAATGGACAATCGGAGTACATGAAATAGCCTTTTCATTTCAATAAAAAATAACTATCCAGTTTAAAAATAACAAAAACAAAAATAGAAAGTAAACCGTACAGCTTCTTTACATGAAACGATTAATTTATTTAAAAAAATGGACAATCGTTAGACCTTCTTGTTTCGCCCCTAAAACAAGTCGTCCCCGATATATCTCGGCTCTAAAAAATATTTCGTTCCCGATATATCTTGGCCCAAACAATCTCCTTTGCAATAGAAATAACTGGGTAAGTCGAATTGATGAACAAAGAAAAATAATCAATAATAATGAAGAAAAGAACCCAAAACTACTATTTGTAGATGTACATGTCTATCCGCAGATGCGACGCTCGCCTGTAGGCTCTGCCTCATCCATATTAAATATTATTAAAACGTAGAGGTCCTAGAATAGTGGGGTTCGTGGTGCTCATAGTGTTCATATCGCGTCGTCTTGGTTCGGTTCGTCTTTACTTCCATTTATTTTGTATGGATTTCAAGTTTTATTCATTATCTGTATTTTTTACGCATACTGTTGTCTAACACAATTTCCATATCTGATGATGTTTCTGTCGTTTAACTGAAGCCCGACGGGTGTCACTAGTGAGGCAGAACATGATTGTCCTAACGGAACATCGGGGTTCATATACAGTTGATGTGGTTTTCATGTTGCTCAATCTGTAGTGTTTTAGTGTAGTTTTCGTTGATCATTGTTTATACCTTTGGCCATTTCACTGTATGTATAATAAATATAATGAATATCGACTTACGACTTATGATTACCTCTTTGATATCTTAAACTTGTTATATTATCTCTCTACATATAACTTTAGTTTTATGTGTATGCTTTGTAGATCGTTGGTTGTCCTTTTATTTTTTTTTTCTTTTGGTCATTGTATTGTCTGTTCTTTTTCGATATATGGATTCTGATTCCCAATTTAGTATATTAAAACTATTCTTTTATTATTTGTCATTTACGTCAGGATAACTACAATATGCTGTTTCCAGAAATTGCATCACATAAAAATATGCACACAAATCATGAATTAATTTCAAATTAGTGCAATTTGACATATTTCAGTTTTAACTATGTACATTTATAATTGTTATTTTAATTTTGGGTATTGCAGTTTCTTAGAAATTTCATCGGCGTAGGCCGTATTATTCTTTTAGCAATTCTCCCAGCGGTATTTAAGTTTCAAAAAGTTACTGAAGATGCTTGTTTAATTCAACAAAGTCAGCCACAGTAGCTCGTCCAGTGTGTTATCTGGCTTTTATACTATCAATTGCAATTATTATTCAATGCGAGTCACAATGAACGAGTTTTTCACAGCCGACTTGCAGATGAAAATGTATTCACTTCAACATCCGGTTCCAAGTTAATGATGTTTTCTTTCATTTCGAAGTTTTTAACATCATCAAGTATCTTAGTTTTACATTCTATTAAATAATTCACTGTATCACACAGAAGTGTTATATATCTGGAAGTTGAGCTCCACTGGGCTGTACCACTTGTTTGGTCAAAATTATGAATAAATAAATAAAGTCATCAATATTATGCACAATTCGGATAAAATATTGACATAACAAGATGAACTGTGAGCTAATGCTCACTTATAATACTACCCCGCATACATGTCAATGTGTATACAAACCAACTAAGTCGGCGAACAGGAAGTAGGAATTTGACGGATTCAAAAATGCATCGCACAATATGGCATACCTATATGAAGCTTGTGACCAAATATCAGATTTCTGCCATCAATAGTTGCTGAGAAAAATATATGTGGACAGACGGAAGGACAGACAGAAAGGTCGGACAGATGTAAAACAGTACACCCCCTCCGGTGGAGCGGGGGTATACAAACTGAAAATAACATCCGACATATTATTTTTACTAGTGTATATAAAAAAACATGAATTAAAAAAGAACCATACAGTTGCAGGCGTACACTTTTTCACGCAGGCGTATATACTGACGCGGCTATTGGATTGACTTCAGGATGGCATCCTGTATATTATACGACATACGGCTAAAATATAGATATACAAACTAAAAACAACATCCGATATATTCCTTTTACTAGTTTATGTAAAATACATTAAATAAAACTGAACCTTAAAGTTGCATTAGTACACTTTTTCACACAGGTGTATATATTTACCTGCAGAATACTGCAGGCGTATTTAAAGTGCCACATCAGTGCAAATCATTTATTGAATGAAGATTTTATATCAAAAAGGTAAACCTATTTCCATTACATATAAATGTATTCGATGTTAATTAAATTCACAATAGTCCATCAAAGTATCGATTTTTAGCTGCCCTCGCAGATTTCTGATTACAGTTTCATCAACTTCTGGTGCCATTCCAAATATGGATCGTTGACGTCATTACTTGAACACCGATGTAAACAAAGAATGTCAGATGAACGAGAAGAACTCTCAGAATCGGTACAAAGCGATTTTTCCCTTTCTTGTCACTCTTCGTCTTTTGATGAGTTGGACCCATATAACAATGACAGTCGTGTTAACCCTTACCAGTTCGACCCTTATCCATCTGATGCACAATTATCTGATGAAAATGTCCATGAAATTGTTGATGACAATGATCTGAGCATGGCACGTCTTGAGAAAAACTCATGGTGAGAAATATTTGACAATAAATGTATATTTTTGACGTTGTTTGCATTATACATTGCAATAAATAAAAATCATCCTACCAGACATCATAATTCGGTTGTGTGTGTGTTTGGTGGAGGTTCATTTTTTTTATCCAAAACTTCTGTGCAATAAACCAATATTATATATTATTTGATGCCAAAATGAATAATATCTGCAAGGGTCAACACTTGTTGAATGAAAATACTCCTTCCTATTCAAAATTGTCAAAAATGGAATATTGTGAACAATTGTGGGTGAAAATTATCGTTTTATTTTAAAGCGACATGTCTTTGTGCATGCACATTTTTTTATCCTGATTTCTTTCAACATATGAATGGAAAAACAACGTGTGTCCATGTAATATTAATAAGTAGTCAAATCATATTGTTACCTCTGACTTAAAATTAGCACCTTATTAAATGTTCCTACTATGAAAATGTTGGCAATACAAATCAGTTGTGAAGTACATTTATTCATTTTTATACTTAACTGTAGATTCATGAACATTTTATACACATGTATGTATTTGAAACCAAATATAAGAGCCTTGCTGATCTTTTTTCCATATTTATTTGCTTCTGCCTCAAATAAACACTAAAAATAATATCACTACCTCTAATTTTATCTTGTTTGATGAATATTCTTTGTCAGTTATAGTTCCATTTAAAATAAAAAGGAAAAAATGAAAACTGTTATTTTCACAAAATTGTATGTCATCTAAAAAACAAGGGAAGTAGAATACCGATGGGATAATTACATGAATCACAGTCCAGAGATATGGCTAAAATAATATTAACAAAGGACAGAAGACAAAAGAACAAATAAATGGGACACCAACAAAACACAATAACATCACAAATACAAAAAAACTAAGCACTTGCAATGTGAACCCCCTCATAAAAACCGGAAGTAACATCAGGTGTTTCGGATGGGTAAGCATGTCCTGCTCCGTATGCAGCACCCGTCACATTATAGGCGAGTCAATTCAAGGTGGAGTCCGGTAATGTAAAATCAGATGAGACATAAAATCTGAAAATGTCTATTCTCATATGTGAGACCGAAACTTCATATCTTTCTATGATGTCGTGATGACCGCCATATAATTTCTGACGGGAAGATAGTAACACATGCCAAATATAACCCTGATTAGTAGTTTCTGTTAAAGCGTTGTCGCTCTGTTCAAAAAGTCACTGTATGAATCTAAAAAGCAGTTTAGTTTCGCAGGGTGCACATTTTTCATTTATTATTGCATTTGAAGAAGAATCGTGAAAATGTATTTCTCTTAAATAAGTATTTATCAATAGGTTCAACATGTACAATCAACTCTCCATGGAATTATAAATCGCATACAGTTTTGTAGATACATTATCAAGAAAAAATTGCAAATCTTTTTTAACTTTTTTTAATAAAATTATAAGTGTAAATGTAATAGGTGTGAAGTAATGCCAACTGTTAAATCTGCACTGACTCAAGGTGTGCCTGACTTGTCCAAACACTATTTAAACCTTCCAAACAACTCTAAAAATTCTACCTAAAAGTAACACCTGTAATTTACCTGAACCACTCTATATATATATATATATGGCATAAGGGAGATAAATCAAACTCAAAATGAAGTTTGCTACAAACCTTTTGCAAAGATATAAAATAAATCTGAACATATTTTTTTTCCCCGTTTAATTCTTCAAATTATTTTACAAGTTCTTTTTTTTTATTAATCATTTCTACTTACTACAGTATACCAATAACAACATCTACATGTATGCTAAAAATTATATCATAACATTAAATATGGATTTAAAAAAAAAATATCCTTTAAAAACTGAATTATCAATGTTCTTTATTCATCTTTTTGATTTAACTTGAATTGAAAATAATTTAAAAAGAAATAATACGAGTAATTTCCGAAATTCAAAATGAAAAATATTTTGATTTATTTTCTCACTTTGAAAGAAAAGAAATTGGAACCGCATTGTGTTTTCCAACAATTCTTTCTTTTTATATTAGGCGAGTGGTTAATAATTACACCCACGGGTGAAGATGATTATTTTGCTAGGCTAATATAATGTATGATTTAATTACTTTGACCCGGTATTATTCTATTTCAACAATTCTGATAAAACATTTTTTTCTGTAGGTCACCTCGTACGTCAAGAAAATGTTTATTATTTTATTCTGGAGATAAAACTATACCCGAGTCAATATTGTTCACACGGCATGAACACTTTAACACTTGATCAAGTATTTCATATTAATTATGAACCGAACAAAATTGTGCCAACCTCTTGTACCACTGTTTGAACTATGATTTATGAGAAATAAAAAATCTTGAACCAAGATAACTTTCTAATTATGCAAGATTTTTTCTGCCAGCTGTTTATGTTAAGATAACAAATAGGTCAGTGGTATCTATCATTAACATTAGATTTTTAGAATAAACATTTAGTATTATATTGCACTTTCAAAATTGATGAGAATGTATGTTATGATAGATGAATCCAGATTTTTACTTCGCTTTGGCGATGTACGTTATCGTATGCACCGCATGTGTGGGGAACGTTTTACGGACCAGTGTGTATACGAGTCCGACCATTTTGGAGGTGGATGTTTTATGGACTGGGCTGGAATTTGTCACGATGGTCGCACTCAGCTCAAAAGTGTTCAGGGAAAATTGAATGCCGTAAAATACAGAAACGATGGTCTTGATCCTATCATTCTGCCCTTTCCGCAACAGTGAAACATTGATCATGTCTTTCAACATGGCAATGCAAGATGGCTCGTGTTTGACAAACCTTGCTGAACCAGAATCACATCCCTGTTCTTCCATGGTTGGCGTTATCACCGGATCTGTCACCAATTGAACATTTATGGAATGAACTCGGTAGACGTGTTCGCCACCGTCAAACTCCGCCGGGGACACTACAGAAGCTACTGACGCACGAGGTGAACAGCATCCCACAAACCTTTATCCAGCGATTGATTGGTTCTATGCATCAGAGATACAAAGCTTTCGTTGCTGCAAGAGGTAGTCACACAAGTTACTGAACTCCGCAAACCTCCATACTGCATGACAATTTCTATCTGTCCATGATTTGTTCTAATAATGATGTTGAGAATTGTGTGTGATATTGCCTTATTTATGGCCATATGAATTTAAATTATACGATTTTTGTCGTTTTAATTTCTCTATGTAAAAAATATTGAACATCAAACCCTTGTATCGTTTTTTTGTTGTTGCCTAGTATATATATACTACGTCGGGTACACATTAATGACATTTATCAATGTTGTGTTATTACCATACAATTTGACAGGTAGTAAAATACACAAAAATAGTATTAATATCGACTTCTGATTAATTATTAATACATTTATATATGAACGGAAACACGAACTAGCTTTAATTTCCAGGATATCCTGACACTTACATTGGAATATTATGAAGGGTCACAAAGAAATCAAGAACTACTCTATCTTCTGATGTCTCGTGTTTCCCAATTGCAGTTGTAATTTGAAGATTAACCTATATTGATGGTCTAGACATGATTATGACTTAAATGTGGAAGTAGGCACTCACAGATTATTTTGTCAAATAAAGCTTCTCATATTTTGGTCATGTTTTGATGTTGGTTATGGAACGTAAAACACAATATGTCTCCTTGCTCGTTGTAGGTATTGTCTTGTTAAATATTAATCAGTCACAAAAATAGCAAATGAAAACAAGATGAACTGTTAGCTAATGCTCACTTATGATACCCCCGTATACATGTTCAATGTGCATAAAAACCAACTAAGTCGGCAAATAGGAAGTAGGAATATGACGAGTCCAAAACCGGTCCCCACAATATTGCATACCTATGTAAAGCTTGTGACCAAATATCAGATTTCTGCCATCAATAGTTGCTGAGAAAAATGTGACGAAAAATATCTTGGGACGGACGGAAGGACATACAGACAGACGGAAGCACCGACAGACAGACGGATGGACGGACAGACAGACGGAAGCACCGACAGACAGACGGATGGACGGACAGACAGACGGAAGGACGGACAGAGGTAAAACAGTATTCCCCCCCGTGGAGCGGGGGTATAATAAATAGCATAACTAAGATCTACGGTTCCGTATCTATTGCTTGATCAAGAAACATATCTTTATGCGAAATATGGACATAAGTAAGACGAATTCATTTACAAAAGGTACGTGACAGATCCAGATTTACAGAATTACTCCATGAGGAAATCCTGCACAGTTGTTTTAGTTGAGGGAATAAAGACGTCACCACTCATACATAATTAGTATCAGTTTAATTCAGGGGTGTTAAAACATTAGGCGACGATTTGTTGGACTGTTCATAAAACCAAGAACATGACACTTCTAACCATCTGGATTGCCATTTTCAATGCAAAACATGGATGAATTTCGCTCATTCGAATTCATTGATCTCTCTTTTCGACGTCAAACGAGACAATAGTACCCGAAAGGCCCAACCTCAGTTTACAAACAAGTAAAATTCATAGCTCTATGATCACAATAAAAAGGGGAAAAAAACAGTATAAGAGCTACGGTTCCGCATATACTGCTTTGTGAAGAAACGTATCTCTATGTAAAATATGTACATTGTCTGAACATATAATATCTGGTTGCATGAATTCTGGGGTGTTTTCCAAAATTTGCCCTAAGCATTGACAACCTTTTTTGTGAATAAATGATTATTTTTATTAAATGCGTTAACATAGGAAAATACACTAATAATACTATATACATAGTCCAATCTTATTTACTTTTGATAATATAATTATTTGCTTCTGTAAAATCACAGATATGGATCTTCATCTTAGTACTGTTAGCAATTACATTAACAACAAAATATGCAATGAATAAATAATAACAACTGATATATATCTAAATTTTCATATTGTCATAAATTTCCTCCTTCTTCTTTAACTTCTTCTTTTCTGAAACAGAAATTATATGTTTAAAAGTTCTAATAATGATAGTAATGATGGTCAATGTCTCAAATTAAACATTTATTATACAGTGTAGATTTATGCTTATCTGTATCTTCATCCGATAGATGTCACTACAGCTCATATTCGGTTAGAGGTATACATAACTTATACACGTTACGTATCAGCTTCCTATCATATCAAAATATAGTTGATGCATTCGAACAAAATATTTGAAAATAAGACAAATTTATGATTAATAAAAAGGATTCTTCATATATTGAAATGAAACTGAAATTTAATCTTAATCATAAACATGTTGACTTTTCATTAGTTGGGATCAGTTTTATTGATGAAGGAAACCGGAGTACCTGGAGAAAATCATCGACCTGCCGCAAGTCATGGCGTACACCTAGCCAACGTGGGGTTCGAACTCACAATGTTAGTGGTGATGGGTAATGGTTGCATAGGTAGTAATAAATCCAACTACCATACGATCACGACCACGACCGCCCATCAGTCTACTCATAGACTGCTACAGCAATATCGAACATCATTTCTAAAATATGCAGGATGAATGAGCTTAGGTAGGAAATACTATATCACATTAAAATATACATAGCTAATACACTGATGAATTATCACGTACACACAAACAAAATAATAAAGAATTCCACACTCCATACATATAGATTTAAATGTGCACTAACAAGAAAGAAACCCATTTACATATAAGATTATGATAAACAGATATGCGATCGCGTTAATATCTTGACTTCATTTTCAAATACACCGGGAGGACCTCAACTATCAGCTTATCTTGTCTCCAAGAACTCCTGTTGAAGTAAAACAATTTATTCATAGCGCGGTACACCTATTCCGAAAGAGCGCTAAATAAATTGTTTGTGTTTAAAGAATGTCAAGTTGTCAGGGAAATGATGTTCACTTTGCTAGCTGTGATCTTCAGTGGAACAAACACTGCTGCTATATATTTGTTCTCCTTAAAATTAGCAACATTACTACACTATTTTTAGATTATTTGGTGTTGCAATCTTATGACTTTGGGCGTACTCGATGATCACTAAATTTTATATGATTTATTACAAATAATCCTCAAAGCGGACAAAAAAAAATAATATGATACAAAATATCACATCTTTTATACTACCATATTTATATCATTTGAATAATGCAACTAGTCATAAGATATAACTAAAACAATAACAGTATCTGTTGGTTGTTTATTCAGATTATTGTAAGTGTCATCGATATACCTATGACAATGCCAGTACCTAGGGCCATTGCTATTTTCAGTCTATATAAACGTCATTGGAGAAAAACTCCAGTCTTTAAGTAGATTATTTGCTGACGACACTGCTCTTGGATATTCGAGTCGAAATGTTGATGAAATCAATACTGTCATCAATCACGACTTGAACGAACTTAATGTTTGGTCTCGTAGTTGGTTAATGTATTTTAACCCTGATAAAACTGTAATATGGTCCTTTCCAATATTGATACAGAAAATAATTAAATTTTTTCTTTCGAGGGTAAAGACATTCCACTTACTGATACCCATAAACATTTGGGAGTAATATATTCAAGTAATGTTAAATGGAATGACCATTTCGAAAACATTATTTAAAAAATCTCCAAACAACTTTGCATGTTACGGAAATTGAAACTAAGAATGAATCGCGAAAATCTCGAAAAGTTGTACCTTGTTTTTATTCGCCCACTATTTGAATATGCGTGTGAAGTGTGGGATAACTGCGGGTCTTGGTATTCTAATAAATTAGAACGACAACAATTAGAAGCTGCTCGTTTTATAACAGGCCTCCCAATATTTACAAAAACTGTTTATCTTTATCAGGAAGTGGGATGGGAAACCCTAGCAAACAGAAGACAAAAACGAAAACTTCGGTTATTCTATAATATGCGAAATGGTACAACACCCAATTGTCTTTGTGATCTTGTTCCACTAACTATACAGAACACAACTGTTTATCCCCTACGTAATGGTTCTGACCTAATTGTAACTTTTTGTAGACTTTCGTTGACGACTGACTCCTTTATTCCATCTACCATAATGAGTTTGAACAAGCTCGACACGTCCATTAGGGATACCAAAGTTCAAGAATGCATTACGTCTCAATAGTGATTATCCTAAGCTAGTACCAAACATTTTTTCTATGGCCCTATAAAACTTAACATTATCTTATCCAAAATTATATATTCAGCCTCATTTTTGAACTATGATCTGTTTAAAATAAATATTGTAGCTAGTCCTAATTGCAACTGCGGATTCCCAAGAGAAGATGCTGAACACTTTCTTTTCTTCTGTAGAAGATATTCTTTACTACGAAATGACTTGTTGCAAAGCCTCAGCTGGGTGCCATTTAACATTGATTTAATTTAAATTTAATCACAAAAGGAATTGACAACCTCACCCTTGATGAACATATTCGAGTCTTTCGAAATGTATACAAATTTATCAAAGAGTCCAAACGATTTATGATTGTTTGAAATTTTGCATCCAAGCATTGTATCCATCCACATCCACATCTTTCTTTTTCTAAGATATATATATTATATATATATATTTTCTTAATTTGCTTTGTTTGATTTCTGTTCAAGGTTTATATCTCATTTATTTTTTCTGACATATCGTGCATGCTTTTGTTGTTATTATTGATAAGTACACTGTAAATGGGAGAGGAATTCATACGTTAGCGAAACTTGTGTCCAATCCTTTTTGCCATTTTTTTAAATAAAATTGTTATAAATTAAAAATACCAGTACATTTTGGTTGTATATTCAGATTATTGTAAGTGTGGTCGGTACAACTAAGACAATAACAGTACATTTTGGTTGTTTAATTAGATTATTGTAAATGTGGTCGGTATAACTAAGACAATAACAATACCTTTTGGTTGTTTATTCAGATTATTGTAAGTGTGGTCGGTATAACTTAGACAATAACAGTACCTTTTGGTTGTTTATTCAGATCATTGTAAGTGTGGTCGGTATAACTAAGACAATAACAGTACCGTTTGGCTGTTTATTCAGATTATTGTAAGTTTGGTCGGTATTACTAAGACAATAACAATACCTATTAGTTGTTTATTCAGATTATTGTAAGTGTGGTCGGTATAACTAAGACAATAATGGTACCTTTTGGTTGTTTAATCAGATCATTGTAAGTGTGGTCGGTATAACTAAGACAATAACAGTACCGTTTGGCTGTTTATTCAGATTATTGTAAGTGTGGTCGGTATTACTAAGACAATAACAGTACCTTTTGGTTGTTCATGCAAATTGTTGTAAGTGTGGTCTTTATTTCTGACTGGTAGACATTCCTCATAGGTAACAACACTACATTAAAGTATATGAAAAACTATATTATCAATTTATTAAACATAATAAAATAAGTATTCAAGTTGTACAAATGTACACTGATCACAAAAACACAAACAACGGGACAAATGCATACGTTGGTGACACACCATCAACATCAACACGGACACAATATGTCTAATATATGTTATAATCATGTTTGTCAAATGGAATAGATGAGTTATTTAACTCAGTAATAGTAAGAATATGGATGTACAACATTGTTCAATATGAAACAAACCCAGTCATTTATTATCTAGCTGTTGAATTGCTTTGAACCAGCGTTTGTTGACACATTATCATTTTAGTTGTTTGGTGTTGTCCTAGGGAAAAGAGAGAGAGCGAAAGAGAAAGTAATTTAAAAAATCTCTTTTAGGTCATTTTGTCATACACCTACTTGTATATTTGTATATCAACGTATATTCCTTATAATAATTTGAATTTGTTCACATAGGTATTATTTGTTCACATAGGTATTTTAGTTATTATATAGAAATATTAAGCAACAATCGATCTTTACTTGTTTGTCCTTTTGTACTTTTTCTTTTGGACATTGCGTTGTGTGTTCTGATTGCCCCTTTGGTATCTTTAAATTCTTCAAACTGAATATATATTAAACATCCAAGTCTGTTTTGGAATTGTTGATTACTTATATGAAAACAATGTTCGGTTCGTCTTTATCTCCAGTTGTTTGTAGGAGGGAGTAACCTTATGTACGTTATTTGTGTGTGTCTGCGTATAGTGGTGTCCAATTTATATTGTGCTATGTTATTGCTTCGTCTTGTGTACCTTATGTTGGCAGTTTCTCTGGATTGTCCTTTATTTATTGCCCCGTATGTATTCTATAGCGTTTATGTATGAAATGATGTGAACAAGCAAGAGAGAGATATGCAATACCATTATATGAATATACATTGTGACTACTTAGTTATATATAATTGTGTATATGAGGAGTCATTTTCATTATAATACAATAAACATAGGTTGCAAAACTTAGAAGGACAAACTAATTTATATCTGTATGTTTTATCAAGAATGCCAACAGAAAGAAAAATGCCAACATACTTTGCCGAGAATAATTTGATTTAGGAAAAATGTACTTCCTGTCTGTTTGTGTCTCGTTTATGTCAGCGGGACCTGCAAAAAAACATATGCAATATCTTAGCTGTATGTTATTTCAAACTTTCAATATATACCACTAATAATTTGATTTAAAAAAAGCTTACTTCCTGTCTGTTTGTGTCTCGTTTATGTCAGCTGGTCCTGTAAAAACATATTTAAGATCTTAAAGTGACTAGGTTACTACCTTGCGATCTGATTGTATAGGTATTCTTAGCAAATTTTGGCCACCTTGTTCAGGCCATTCGGTTCTCTGGCTTACAATGGTGTTGTAATCATTTGGATTTCTAATCTATTGACATTGAACATGACGTGCACATTACATTTTATATACACGTTTTAAATACTAGTGCAGACAAAAACAATTTTTATATAATTTTCTTTAGAAATCAAATCTGTACAAAAAAAATTGTTGTTATTTTGGATGTATTCAATGACGTTTTTGCAATTACAAATATCTTTATAACAATAATTTCCCCAGTTTTGAAGAAAAAAACACTTTATGTGTCCAATTTCTCATAAAATCATTTACATCTATAAACGTAAAAAAGGAAGGGGCAATCAAGAATGAAAATTCCAGAGACAATGCTAACATTAGACAAACAACACATAGAACGAAGACAAACACATAGAAATAAAGAGATGAGCAACACAAACCCACCAACAACTTTGGTTGAACCCATCAGCTCGTAAAGGGTAGTCAGTTCATGTATATATATATACATTGAATTTAAAGTTACATGTAATTTTATACGAGTTTTGATTGGTTTAAACAGAGTATATTTTCGTATGTACTGAATCTGAAAATAGACGTCGTTCCCAAGACGTCCCACGTGCCGTTGTCATCAGGCGATTTTCATTGAATGAGGCACTTTTGGGGTTATTTAAATTTATTTTCGATTATTTGCCTTAGTTTAAAAAAAGATATGTGTCAATATCATAGTAAAAAAGGTTTGAATTAATTTATAAGGTTTGATCGAAATTATTTGTTCGGCTCATTCGAAATAACCTCAATCAGGTTGTACACATCCTTGCGTAACTCGCTACGTGGGTTAAACCGTCTGTACAACCTGATTGAGGTTATTTCTTCACAAACCGAACAAAAATTGCAATCAATCCTTAATTGTAGCGGGTTTACAAGGTGTGCACAACCTGATTGAAGTTATTTCTTCACGAACCGCACAAAAATTGCAATCAATCCTTAAACAATATTTAAGTTCTATAAGTTATAAAGTTACTTTCGGTTGTATTTTTGTAGGAACCTGAGTTTTTGCATTTTGTAATCTGTCATAACTTGAAATATGAGTTCATCTACATATTACTGACCGCCTTAAACAAGACTGCATATTGTGTTAGAGGCTCCACATGAAAACTGAAAACTTTTACAACTGTTTACAGATGTCATAAATTTGTCCTTGCTGGAGGAGACAACATGTTTGAGTGCTTCAACCAAGTGATTAAAATCTGTTTACTGTGGTAGCCAGTTCCAGTTAGATATCGTACGACAGAAAAACGAGTCTTCTCTTTGTTGAGTCTTACAATGAGGGTTGATGAAATACGTGGAATGAATGTTCCATGATTGTATCAAGGGTGGATTAAGTTTGTTGCCTGTTTTCAAGACTGCTCAAGTTGTAATATATTGCCAACGCTAGATGTGCCTAATAAATATTGGATATATGCATGTATGCAATTATGTAAAATATGATGTTTTCATCAAATACTGATTAGTATTATTTTATATTACTAGACTACACATCAGTACATACCAATGACTGTCGTGTTTAAACTATCATAATTATCTGTTACTACATGATTACAATGTGTACATGTTGTGAATTCTGTGTAGTCATTAGTCCTTAAAACAAACAAAATATAATTATTCAGGCGATATACTTTAATTTTTTCATTAGTTTATGGTAACTGAGGAAGTAATGTCATAAGTTGTTACAAAAATCATGCTTCAGAGTGCATTTTTATCAGTTACAAAAATGTAACATTAAAATCTTTTTATAAGAGTATATTACACCCTTTTCCCCAATGATATAAATGACCATGGCAAATAAATGAAATGTGATACACCATTACAACATTAGGAATTTAATTAATAGCAATTCTTTAGTCAACTGTAAGGATAACATCAGTACTATTGAAACAAATGAAGTGGTCCGTATTGGATATAACGTATTATTACTCGGCGGCCTGTCACTGATATTAGAGACCACATTTACAATAACATCGTATTGACCCGTTTTACATAGGCGCTTGATAGATGGATCATGTCTCTTCATGGCTTACGTCCATTTCAATTTCTTTGAGAGGTCTTTGGAAAATGTATACCCAACTTATAGATTACTACACCCAAGTACACAACACTGCAGTGGTATGCTAAAACGGAAAACATATTGATGTGTCCGCGTAACCAACGTAAACAATTCAAGCGTCAACGAGATTAAAACATTCTGATAGCCACTTATGGAATAACATCGACGTCTGTGAAAAGAAATTTGTGAACAATCCCCATTGCTCCCTGAATATTAATTAGAGAATCTAGTGGTATTTATGGTACACATACTAAGCTACTCCAAATTTTACTATAGCATCTTCGTTTTCTGTGCTAAATATGCATTATTATTTCCCTGTTTAAAAGATGTGCAATGTGTTATATTAGTTTGGTCCGCCACTTTCTACGATGTTTTTCTATTGTACCGACAGTTGTGTATTTTTTTTCTTTTGCTTTTCACTTTATAATATTTTACAGTACTCGCATTATTTAAAGGGACATGTACATTAGCTACGATTTTGACCAAAAAAAATGTATCTTTTTAAAATTGGTAAATAGCTTTACAGTGATGAAATAAAGGTAAATATTTCACATTAAACAGCTTATTGAACCATTTTTCGCCTTTTGAGAACGAAAATTACCATCGATTACTTATTTCCTTGCAAGCAAATAATTTGACCTCGCTTTTTCCATATTCAACTGACTTTTTTGGTGACAGGTAAAAACGAATAATTTGTATTTGTAGCTTATTAACTGCAAACTTGCATGGTTCTTTGTCCATAATTAACACCGATTAAAAGCAGATGAAAAAAAAAAAAAAAAAGTTATTGTGCTGATTTAATGACGATTCAACAAACTCCGTAAACAATTAATGAGATGGCGTCCATTTCTTGATCGATCTTAAAACACAAGCAGTTGCACGATTTTTCCTCGATGCGAGTACATTTTATCAAATTTAAATACACACACGCACGTTTTATTAAGACATCAATCATATCTGATGGTTTTTATGGGTAAAACAAAATTACGATTTGACAGATAATGCCCCTTTCAATGAATATAATCACTATATCCAGTCATTGATGTACATTTTGTATGTCGTTGCCATATTTGTGTCTTAGACATTTGGTGACACAGAAGACCGGTTCATGTTGGTATGTTTGACTATATTGTCAGCCAATGCCATGTTCGTTAATCACAATGTACATTGGTTGATTGATTGATTGTTGGTGTTTAACGCCACTTTCAGCAATATTTCAGCTATATCGTGGCGCTCAGCTTTAGTAGTGGAAGAAGCCGGAGTTCTCGGAGATACTGACCGACAATGGGCAAATAACTGGTAAACTTTGTCACTTGCGGCTGCGAGTCGAGTGCACCTTTTGGTAATTTACAAAGGCGGGCACGAACCCACGCCGTATTGGTAATAGGCTTGTATGAGTTGTTTGGTAATCCAACTACCTAACTCATTGAGCCACCCGGGCTCTCAAATGTATACGTTGGCACACTATTCTTCCTTTCAATGAAATGTGCAGTTTTAATGAATGTTTTAAAATGTTTTATGTTGTCTGAGGAAATCAATTAATAAACAAAAAATATATTATAATGGAAAACAAAAGTCGAGATCCTATAAAAGTGAAATATATACAATCAGCTATAATGTCAGCAGTAAATTATATTCAAACTACGAAAGCATGTAAGAAGAGTTTGAAGATAACAAGGGGGCAATATATCCGGATATCGAAGAAGAACAGACAATACAATGGCCAAAGGAAAAAGTACAAAAGGACAAACAACGATCAACAAAACATACATATAAAACTAAAGATCGAGTAACACGAATCCAACTAAAAACCGGGGGTGAATTCAGGTAATCTATGTGAAAGCTTAATATAATACTAGTCGATGAAAAAACGATGCAAAGATTTTTCTAAATATATGTTTTATGTAAAAACCATAACAATTGTTAATCATCATTTACGTCAATGTTTGCATGAAACGCGCTTATCCTCATAAACTATAGCATCCTGTTCCTTTATTGAAAAATTCCGGAGGGTCAATTTTCCGACCAATGATCGAGTTTGTAATGATCTAATTAGGCATTTAAATTTAGAATTAATTGTGCTGTCAACAAAAGTAAACAATTTGCCATTCTGAAACTTTTAATTTTCACTAAAACGTCGATCTCACGTCCCCGTCAAAATGACCGTCGACAAACCACTGTAATGTGTCTACAATAACCACTGCAAGGCTAATGATTCGTCTTCGACAAACAGATAGGACTAATGACAGACCCTGCAGCGGCAGGCCGTGTTTGAAGTCATAACGTCACAACGTCAAGACAGACATTTACGCCTTAGTCACCCCCGGAATCGTATGATAACGACTGATGACACTACCCATAGTCCTGTTCTTTCTAGTTAACGTCTGAATTTTGGGTCAGACTGTTCGCACAAGACTACGTGAATCTGGAATTCGAGCTAGCCGTCCAGTGATAGGATCAATCCTTAAACAACGTCATATGACCACGAGACTAGCATGGGCTCGTGCACGCCGTCGTTTGAGTATTCATACCTGGCAACACATCCTTTTCAGTGATGAATCCCGATTTCACTTCGTTCTAGCGATGGACGTTGTCGTGTGTTACGCAGGCATGTGAACGTATTACGAACCAATGTGTATACGTGTCTGGTCGTTTTAGAGGAGGAAGTATTATAGCCTGAGCTGGAAATTGTCAAGACGATATTCTTGATCCTATCGTTCTTCGTTTTCTGCAACAGCGAAACTTTGGTCACGTCTTTCAACATCACGATGGAAAATGTCACGTGGCTCATGTTTGTCAAGACTTTCTGCACTAGAATCACATCTACCTTGGCCGGCATCAACACCGGTTCAGTGACCAATTGAACATTTATTGGATGAACTCGGTAGACGTGTTCGCTACCACCAAAATCCACTGGAAATAATACAAGAGCTGCGTAACGCACTTGTACACGAATGGAACAACATCTTTTATCCAACGATTGATTGGTTGTATGCGTCGGAGATGCGAAGCTGTCATTGCTGCAAGAGGTGGTCACACACGTTACTGAACTCCGCAGACCTCCATACTGAATGACAATTTTTGTCCGTTCATGACTTTAGTTGATATTGCTTTATTTGTTATACTGATATGAATCTATTACACGATTTTTGTCGACTGTGTTTTCTCTATGCAAACATATTGAACATAAAACCCTTGTATCATTTCATTTGTTGACTAGTACTAACGAATATTGCTATAATTTTTGACATTATACATTTACATGTGAGGATGCGTTTTGTACTTTTTTGCATTTTGATTTGAAAATGAAAATACTTACGACAAAGTAAAACAAAGGAAATGGAAAATATAATAGAAATTAAGCCAATAATCAAGGATGAGATTCCTGCTGCCAATATTCCATTATTGTCTTGACTGATTGGGGAAGGGTTTGTCTGGTATTGTACTAAAACAGAAGATACATTTTCATTTCATTAATGTGTTTCTTAAGTGAATTATATATGTCAAAAAGTAGAATATAAAACGTTTTCTTATTTGTAAATAGTACAACATTTTGAATATTTCTGATTAGGCGACGATGACTTCAGTCCAGAAACTTCTATACAGGAGAGGAATGCCCAAAGAGAAAGGGGTGTTATTAATACATTCTACTTTCCTACCTAGTAGTCAGTTAACTACAAGCATTTATTGATCCTAACTATTGCATTGTCCATGTTCATGGTGTCTTTGATGTCTGAGACAGTATGTGGTCGATGACGATACCACCAACCAAACAAGCAGGTTAAATCATCAAATAAAGACTGATTAGGTAAAGATATATTTGATCATTTCTAAATGGGACATTTTCATTGATATAGACATGGTAGCGTGTCATGCAAAGTTTTAGAGTGTTGTCCTTTTTCTTAAGCACAGCGGAGATCGTGCAATTGTCAAATTAAAAAAAAAATTGCTTGTTGTTTATGTTTATTTGTTTCAAAATGAGGATATTGTTCAAAGTGAGGATACATGTATTATATTTTCATCATTTGTCGTCTGTTGTCAAACTACTTCAGTTGCTGTCCATCGTCAATATACAACAAGTACATGCACTAAAATGAGCAAAATTATTTAGAAAATCTTATTTCCTTTAATGAAATAAAATAATAGTTACTTAGTTATAGGGCATTATCGTGATAGATAGATTGCATGCCTTTGGGATAGTCTATAAATCACGGTACTGCCCTATACATAAGGAACTGTTATATAAATGTACAACTGCGCACATAATTATTCATAAAGCAACTAAAAATGTGACAAGCATATGGAGTATACATCTTGTAGTTGATATGATTTTCCAGAGTTGGTGTTTTCTATCATACAAATTGTTGCCAACAATGAAGGTTTTAAATAATTAAGGTGAAGTCATCTCTTCGAAAGTTTTACGGTCGCTACCAAAATTTTGCAACTGTTACGGAATATCTGTATCACAAATGACTAGGATATGATCCGTTTCTCATATTCCGCTTATTTCCTCATTTATTCCGGTTTATAGCAAGAGTAACACGACATGTACAACAAGTGGGGCAGGAACTGCTTATTCTTTCTTTATTGAATGGTAAACATGGTTTATCCTACTATAAGCTACGTTACCGTATTGTAGCCATATTAGAATAGCTCAACACATGGATAAGTAGAAATATGGCATAAATGTGCATACAGTTTTACATTAATCGAATTTATAATACGTAATAACAGAGAAATAAAAACAAACACGCAAACATGATTGATGTCTCACATTTTACCGGAATACTTCTTAGGTTATAAACTAATTCATATTAAAACATACATACTTTTGTCTGTAGTACATATCATCGATTTCGACCAGGAATCCCCTAGGTTATTCTTAGCGATTACTTGAAATATATATATGGTCTCTGGTACCAAGGTGTTCACCGTGTACAGCAGGACATATGTTGAGACAGAATCAGGAATAGATGGTGATAACGTTGAAGGTGATGACTGTGATATTCTCCAATACTGTACATAGAACCCCTGCTTTGATCCACCGTTAAGCTCTGATTTCCACAGTACAACAGCTGATGTCGTTTTACACAGAACATAAAAAATAGTAGGGGCAGTAGGTTTATCTACAATGTATTTATAATCATTGAACTAAGAAGAGACATTATATTACAATTGTTATAGTACTTGCCAATGAATGTGACAATAATACAAGTATCAAACATACCTGAACAATACTCCTCTCATATTGATGACAATGAAAATACACTCAAAAGTGGAGAGCATATTTCAATAATTTCAATGACAGACGGATTGGATTGCGGAATATACATATAATGAACCTTCCCATCCAAACAAATGTATGTTTGTTTGTTTCATGGCGTTCATTAACCCCACTTTCAACAATATTTCAGCTATATTGTGGAAGTCAGTTTTATTGGTGGAGGAGCCGGAGAAAGCCACCGACCTGTCGCAAATCACTGACAAACTTTATCACACATTGTTGTACACCTCGACCTCATCGAGATTCGAACTCACAACATCAGTGGTGATAGGAACTGATTGCATAGGTAGCTGTAAATCCAACTACCATACGATCACGGCCACGACAGCCCCTCCCATCCAAACAAATGTGTGTGTGTGTGTGTGTGTGTGTTTGTTCACGATACCAATAACACACAACTGGTTGAGTCACTATGACAATAAACCTTAGTCAACGCCAGCAAGTTCGATAAATGTACTACATGTATATCAGCTGTCAATACAGTCGAGTTAAATAGATAATATTAGTGCAGTGTCTACAAAGGAAAAGCCTATATGTATGATGTTTATAAACTGTGATAAAGGCGAACGTTTATCCCGCAGAACTAGAGGCTAAGTGGGCTGAGCCTGTGTCGCTTACCTTTCATTCTGCTTCCCACCAAATATTGGTTCATTTCGGCAAAACAGTTTCAGATAAGAATATTTTTAGAAATTTACCAATCTAAAACAGGAATTGCATGTGGCAGCCATGTTTGTAAAAGGATCAAAACGAAATCAGTAATCTCTATAGAGGCTCTTCCATAGATGCTTCTGACCAAGTTTCATATCATTTGGCCAAGCGGCTTCAAAGGAAAAGCTGTTTTAGAAATTGACCAATAAGAAACAAAAAATGCCTGTTGCAGCCATAGTTGTTATTTGATAGGGACGAAATTAGTAATTTTCATAGAGTACCTCCATAGATGCATGCTACCAAGTTTCGGTTCATTTGGCCAAGCGGTTTCAGCGAAGATTGTTTTAAAATAGGCCAATCAGAAAGAAGAATTGCCTGTGGCCGCCATGTTTGTTAATGGATCGGAACGAAATGAGCAATCGCAACAGAGGACTTTCCATAGATGACTCCCTGCCAAGTTTCAGTACGTTTGGCCGAACGTTTTCAGAGGGGAAGATTCTAAAAAAATCAGCCATTCAGAAACAAGAATCGCATGTGGCGGCCATGTTTGCTAACGGATTGGGACAGAATGAACTCTCTTTAAAGAGGACCACCAATAGATGCTTCCTACCAAGTTTCGGATCATTTGGCCAAGCAGCTTCAGAGGAGAAAATTTTTAGAAATCCACCAATCGGAAACAAGAATTGCCTGTGGTGGCCTTGTTTGTTAACGGATCGGGACGAAATGAGTAATCGCTATAAAGGACATCCCATAGATTAACTATGCTAAGGTTCGATACATTTGGCCAAGCGATTTCAGAGGAGAAGATTTTTAAAAATAGGCCAATCAGAAACAAAAATTGACTGTGGCGTTCATGTTTGTTAACGGATCGGAACAAAATGAGCAATCGTAAAAGAGGACTTTCCATATATGCTTCCTACCAAGTTTCGGTACATTATGCCAAACGGTTTCAGAGGAGAAGTCAGCGAATCAGAAACAAGAATCGCCTGTGGCGGCCATGTTTGTAAACGGATAGGGACGGAATGAGCCTCTTTATAGACGACCTTCCATAGATGGTTCCTACCAAGTTTCGGATCATATGGCCAAGCGGTTTCAGAGGAGAAGATTTTTAGAAATCAACCATTCAGAGATAAGAATTGCATGTGGCGACCAAGTTTGTTAATGGATCAAAAGGAAATGAGCATTCTTTATAGAGGACCGCCCATAGATGCTTCCTACCAAGTTTCGGTTCATTTTGCCAAGCAGTTTCAGAAGAGAATCATTTTTAAATTCAGCCAATCAGAAACAAGATTCGCCTGTGGTGGCCATGTTTGTTAACGGATCGGGACGAAATGAGCAATCTTTATAGAGGACTTTCCATAAATGATTCCTACCAAGTTTCATTTCATTTGCCTGAGGTGTTTTAGAGGCATATTTATCTGTAATTCAATTCATAGAGATAACTGCATTTTACAAATACATGTATCTATATTTAAATTATAATTATCTCCCTTTCCACAGAAAAAATATTTGTTTACAAATCAACCTATTGTAAACATGCATTATCTGTGGCGGCCATGTTTGTTAATGGATCGGGACGAAATGAGCAATCTTTATAGAGAACCATCTATAGATGCTTCCTACCAAGTGTCAATTCATTTGGCCTAGCGGTTTCAGGGGAGAAGATTTTTAAAAATAGACCAATCAGGAACAAGAATTGGCTGTGGTAGCCATGTTTGTTAATGGATCGGGACGAAAAGAGCAAAATAGTTCTCCAAGAAGTGGAGGGTAAAATTATTTTTAAGAGAGAATTGATTTGAAATGAGTGATTTATTTTCGTATTTATTGATATTTACAATAATTAAAACAATTGTAAGTACATTTGTTTTATTGTTTCTTAGTTTTATAAGAATCTTGTAAAATGAGCGTTGACAGAGATGTTGTGTAGCGTATCAGGAACGACAACTCTGGATAGAGAATGTCATTATAGAGGACTTTCCATAGATGCTTCCTAGAGAGTTTCAGTTCATGTGGCTGAGGCGTTTCAGAGAAGATTAAAATGTGAAAAGTTAGCTTTTTGGCGACCTCACCCACATGCAAAATATGTGTGTTGGTGGGTGTGTGTAGATGTATCACATGAGAACGTATGTCTTTACAAAAGCAATTTGTATGAAAAGATTTGAATCAAAAAGTGCTAAACAAAATCGTATAATTAAAAAAAAAACATACGGAGATTGTTAGGGTAGTTAAGATATCGCTATATATAAGAAAAGTGAAAAGGTACGAATCACACATAGTTAATAGAAGACTATAGCTGTGTAGTCCCTTAAAGGAATAATGCCTGTAAGCTTGATATTTTTAATGAATTTTTTTTGGGGGGGGGGGGTTGAATGTTATCTATATTCCTTCAAAACACGAGGTATAAAACGTCGTTTGGCATGATACATGTCCCAATTTCTGAATTACATGCACAATGGCACTAAAGTTAATACTACATTGCTATGAGTTTGAGCTCTCAACGCATCCTTCAATTCCATCCAACAGTCTGGTGGCCTATGTTAATTTTAGTTTTATTATTATTCGCCAAAACTTCTTTACTGTTCCTTTTCTAGAAGAATCAATTGAAATGCACGTACGATCGCGTGTGTGATCGTTTCCATATATAGAGGGAATTTACCACATACTAATTACCGATTGACTAATAGGCTAGGGGAGATGTTAAAGATTCCTATATAATTCTTAAACTATATTAGGTGTTATGCCATCCGGACGTCACAGATTTGAACAATTTAAGATCTATTACTGGTCATTCACTCTTACTTTATTTATAGTAAAATCTGAGCAGCTATACTATGGTTACGGAGCATCGGATCTTCATCAACATGAGAAATGCTTCAATATATAAAATAAATATATCGCATGTATTAGATGTATGAATAACGATCCTTTCTCATGTCTACTACAGGAGATGGCGTTGTCCTATCTATGCATAATGTCAGTTTATCAAAATACTCTGTTCTTACCTTGCGGGTCCACGTTGAACAAATAACTGGAGTTGTTGCCTAGTCCATTATGAACAAATATTGAGTATTGCCCAAAATCAGCCTCTGTAACATTGACTTTTTCAAAACAAGCCGCGTGTTTAAACATATTTGTCCGATTACAATTTGATGACAATGTTTTTGTTGTAGAATTATCAGCAGATCTGAACCGCCATTCTACAACTGGTGGTGGGTAGGCTATTATATGGATTTCCATTTTCAAATGCTGACCTGGTGCTAGTCCTATTTGATTTTCAGGCGGTTCAAACATGGTGTCTCTTCGTGGTGAACCTAAAATTCAAATACAGCAATCATAGCGGATGCATCAACACAAATCAGGATTTTACAGCGAATTCCTAAAGATTTTGCATAACATTTCGCATGCATTATTGTTGCATTGAGGGAATATCGGTTCCATATGTATCTGTATATGGCCTTATGAATCAGGCTTAACTGTGGACGAGGGTAATAGGACAAGTAATGATAATCCGTTCTTATTTCCAGTTTTTGTCCGTGATACCCGGTATATTTTCTTATGATTTACATTTATGATTGTATGCTTGTGTTTATATCTGCATCACCCACTTATTCGTGTTCTCTTCAATCATATTTGACATACTTGTGCATAGTAGGGTAGATATGTTCATGTCGTCTGAGAGGTAATATATTCCGACAAATTTGAGTTATTCTGATGATATTGGTTACGAATTCATGCCTTAAGTTACAATGACAATATATTTTACCAATTGAATGTTTGTCTCGACGCTAAATCTAATGAAGCAGTTCTGTTTTACATTCTGCAGTTGAATTTTGACTTCTTCCTACATAGTCATACGTGCAGTAAGAAAACAATATTGATTATCCAATCAGTCAAGTTACAGCTAAATTGTTGAATGAAAAGGATTGAACTAGTAGATATTGATTTCTTATCAGATTATATTTTGCAATCAACGTCTAGGTTCGAGATGTACTTGTTTGCCCCGCGATAGTCTGTGTACTAGAAACACAATACCTAATGACCTCACATGCGTGTAAATACATCAATGAAGTAGGTACCATATACAAAGGACAAATCTGAAGGTGTATCATATATCTATCTTTTATGCTTTATAGAACTGAAGAAAGTCAATATTATGTATAATGTACTTACATTTAACTGAAATTTGAACAACTCTCTTGTCGCTGTAACTTTCCATATTTATAATGTTTGTTGCTGTACACATATAAAAACCTGTATCTACACATTTAGCCTTTTGAATCGTAAAATTACTCTGAAGGACGCCATAATTGCCATCACCAATCGTCTTGTTTTCAAAAGTCCATTCCACCATTGATAGTGGATTACTTTCCAATTTGCATTGCATAATTGCAGTATTGTTCTCTACGATTCCATTACCGTCAATTACAGACAAATGTGTGATTTCAGGGTTATCTAAAACAAGGAAACAATAATATCAAAAATATGTCCTTGTGCAGTCAAATCGCATGATATCACGTTATGTATGTGCTTAGCATAAATTGATTTGGTTGTGATTTTTGATAAAGATGTAATCGTTGGTGCTTATCATTGCGGTATTGAGTATGTTTTCTGAATTTTGTATAGATCATTATAAGTAATGTTCCTCGATAGCACCATATTAATGTTCACATTTAAATAAGGACTATCATAATATCCAATTCCATACTTCCAATCTATTTGGAATCAATACAAAAAACGTATATAAACACTAAGGTACCTGTTCATACAAAATATGTGAAAGGTGCCAAACCATTGACATATAATGAAACCTCGTTTTAATGCTTTCTAGTTGATCATCTCTTTACTGTTAGTGTGTGAATCCCTATACTCATATTTTACTGTTTATCCCCTATTGGTGTTTTGAGCTTTACATTTTTTCGTTTTCTTAATGATGTATCTTTGTTACATGTATTGTATGTAAGCAACATGATTTGTTGTTATTCTTTTCTATTATTGAACATAACTGACTAGTTTTTATCTTGAGCATTTTCTGGATGTATATCTAAATTAAACCAATGATAATAAACACATAAAACAATTGTGAAAAGGGTAATCATAATCCATACAGCACAGATAGACAACATCAATCCCACTAAAAACCGCCTGTGATTTCAGCTTCTTAGGAAGGTAAACAAGTTCTGCTCTACACCAGTTGTGGTACTCTTATTAAAGTTTGGTGAAATGTTATAAATTAGGAAATGAGGACGGGACTGTGACTACAGGAATTTAATCTGAAAATATCCGTTGTCATCTGTGACACAGATATTCCTTGAAAATACCAAGCCATGATATGCACGGAGGATTACGAAAGTAATGAATCATTGAAATACAATTGTTCATGTTGCTATAGATAAAAACGGGGCACGGGTGTCCTCGTAGTTAAGATCGTTGACTAAATATTCTTAGCACATCTGACTCGGGTTCTCGCCCCATATCCATATAAAGCAATAGAGTTCCGAATCACCTATTGAAGGCAGAAATGTTCAATTGGCTATATTTTATCTTTCCAAATTTCTTTCTACAGACTTCTAGTACGGACGATGTAGTTAAAAATGCTGGAAGTGTCGATTAATACAAATAACATAATTTAACCTAAAGCCGCATAAAATCGTAGTATATTCCTGATAACACACGCTACTATCTTCATCTGGAATTAATAAATACCAAAGCAAACAATTGAATGTTACATCTTTAAAAAAATGAACTAATCAAATATAAAGTCGTAATACTATATTTGTGACTGAAGAAATAGATGTATTGTATTTGAATAGCTTCCGGTATCAATGAGGAATTTGACGGTCGAAAACATTGCCAATAAAACGGATCAAATCAGCAATTGATGCCGGAAACTATTCAAATAAAATACAGTCATTGCTATGTTAATACAAGACAAATATATCTCTTTTTATAGAGTTTTAAGAAATGATATAGTAATTGCAAAAAATAAAATGTTGCGAAATATTATCGATTACATAAACGTCATAAAAACTTGTGATGACATATGAAACTGTTCAGCGTATAGCTTAAGCACTGGACGTTATCTCGCATCATGTACGCCCGACCCGTGGATACAAATGTCCAACAAAAATATTATTTCAAAGGTAGTTGATGTCTTTATTGCCTTTCATGCTGTGTTAATTGACATGTTACATTTCAAGAATTAAATATGGTGGCTCATTCGCACTTAAACCCTAACTTACGACATATCAATTGTGGATGGGGGGGGGGTGTTATTATTAGCAAATGAAAAAAAAATATGCTATATAATAAATGCATTAGAATAAACGATATGTCTCAGAAAATATCCAAGCTATTCATGAAGGTATACATAAGGACAATGGAAGAACACACCAGCAAACTATATTGATCACGACAATTTGATTAATATAAATGTAATACTTGAGTATCAGAGTCCCACATACTCTGTTACAGTGAACATAATCTACACAAGTACGACAATGGAGACTTAAAGAATTCACTACTGATCATGGTAACTGTATGTTATATCTTGGTATGACATTGCAATGGGTGTATATATGTGTCGCCGGTGAAGCAGACGATTCATTTGTAAAAAATTAAAATGTATAAAAGTTAGACGAAAACAAAAGAAATACCATATATTATATTTTACCTAGATAGCATTGACATAGAAAAACATTTATTTATTATATAAGTGGTAAAGTAGCAACACATTAGCAAATGGAGAAACATGCCATGATTGTATATCACTTGATATCTCATATGTAGACGTGTTAGAGAAAACCCTTTGTACGAACTTGACCTCAAATGAGATCTTTTCATTGGTAGACATGCTAGAAAAACACTATATATTCTAGGTAGCTGTTATGTCCGTATATTTATATAATGAAAAGTATGCAATAATAGAACGAAGGTGGAAACGATTTGCAGCCGCAATTTTGAAATATACTCAACAGCTACAATGAAAACAAAATAGTTTCCTCGACCAGAGTTGAAATGCAGAGAATTTACGAACACCTTTGATTATCTAATTAGAAGGTAGTAAAACTAGAATGAATGGTTGATCTATGCTCAACACCATATGAGCTATTCATTAGCTACATCACGTAGCGAACAAAACAGATAACGTGATGATACTTCTTGTTTTCAGCTACATCCACACATGAATCTGAATTTTGTGTTTGTCCTGGATGACATAAACAACAGCTCTGCAGGTAACTAGAATTATATAATTATCACTCGCAATACATTGTATGATAGCTTAAGTTACATAAGTACCCATGGTCACTTTTAATTTTAATAAATGTCTTCCTATGCTCAATCTAACTTAAAATTATTATTTTGTTTATTGGCTATACTCTACCATCTACCACAATCTCTTCTGGGGTCATGTTATGTAATCTTCTTTGACATACAATATACAAGTCAGTCGAATATACTAACCAAGTGGACAACACCTCCTGGGTTGCCCTCGATTTTGATAAAACAAAAATCCAAAATATGAACCCTGGCGTGACCTTGCATGTAATATTGTTATATTTTAGTATATCCCCAAAGACAAACAAAACAAAAACAAACAAAATAGAACAACAAACATCTAATTTTAATTATTTAATTTAATTGTTTTACATTCGTTCATTCTGAATACATAATAATCGAAAAATATCTTATTCTACTCGAGAAACTTGGAACATGAAAATTTCAGCAAAGTAATTCAAACCAAAAACGTGAAGGTCAGAGTGTGTTATTGATTAGATATATATATCTCCATGTGACAATAAGTCGGCCAGTCATTGGATAATGTTTGATAATTTTTTCATGTTTGAAAATTAAAGATTGTTTTCTTTATAATTAGGTTCCTCATCTATTCTTGCTCACATTTGTAAAGTTCTATAGATGAAAGATTGATAACAATGACACACTGACCCATATTTGTTTACTACCCTTTTTGTAAATGGCGTGGAATAACGTGACATAAGGAACCTAAATCATTGCCCCAGAGAGACGAAATCAAGTTGCTATTCAACGCTTGTAAGACCGTTGCTTGAATACTTGAATATGCCTGTATGGCATGGGACACACACACCGCTCAGAACATACAAACTAGAAGCAGTGCAAATAAGATCTTCCCGCTTTGTAAAGAACAATTACCATCAAACCAGTAGCGTAACATCAATGATACAAACTCTGCAATGGACAACTTTAGCAGAGAGAAGAGCCAGACAAAAGATGCGATGATGTACAGGATAGTGAATGTCCTAGTAGCTATACCACCAACCAAGCTACACACATCTATGACAACAGCAAGAGGCCATACAACAAGATTCATAGTCCCGTATGCCAGAACGCAACTAAGTAGTCACTCCTTCTTCCCGGACACAATTCGGATTTGGAACGGCCTACCACAACCATCAATGGAAAGCACCTCCCTGGAAACCTTTAAGCAGGGGGTGCACAGCTGTCCCATCCCATAATCGCACACCATGTTTTTAGACTTTTAATCAACCACCTGTACATATTTTTTGCACCGTTGTTGTCACAACCTGCATGAGCAGGTGTGATATTTCTCTACCTAGAAACTTGCACTTTATTGGAAAGAAGATATCAGTGCCGAGCACTGGCTACTGGGGGAATGATACTCTCTGGGACTAATAGTCCACCAGCTGAGGTATCGACCCAGTGATAGTAATAAAACGTAGATATCAAATTTAGTGCGCACAACGCGTTTCTGTAATAACCTTCATCAGGTACGATCAAAATCGAAAGGTTGGAAATATTTGCGAGCAAATAAACCAAAGGGCCTGAAATCAGCCATTTTCTAGAAAATGGTGGAATCATCATATTTTCAAATATTTTAAAATACAATTTGCTTGGTCTGCATTCCAGAAAAGGCCATGATCTGTGATGACGATTACATCAAAAAACCGGAAAGGTAAAAATGCTTGGGTAATACCATCCCTTAAAACATATTTAACAAGCATATTTTGATCAGGAAAAAAACATAAGTCAAAAGGACCTGTTCTACTTGCATGGAAGTTATTCAATTCAATCTTATCTGTTTTAATCTAATCTTGAAATTTATAAGAATTCCCTCTGTATTTATGTACGCTATGAATATACAGAATGACGTCATCGATCTCGTGCTGCGCGAGAATTGTGAATCACAACAAATGACAGACTTTATTGCATGGCCAAGCAGATGTCAGGACACAGTATTACATTTCCCTACTGTTTTTTTTTTATTATGCAGTGATGCATTTCCTAGCGCTGTTACACGACTTACGATGTGGTACCTGGACCAATTTGAAGATGAAAATTACTTGCACACTATTGATGATAATTTACCTTTATTTTGTTAATATATGTATATACAACTATACCTTAAATTACCAATAGATGACAAATATAGAGAGAACATGCGAATCTGAACCTTATGCAACCAAAATATCACTACATTTTGGACTGTACATTCTTTAAAAATGTTCGAAATATTTACATTACTTTCGAAAATACCAGGCGCATAAAATGTAAACTTTGGTGAGCTAATGGAAGGAAAACAATAACATCTGTAGATTTTTAAAAGTTATAAACAAGGTTGTGAGGTTCTGTCTTCCCTGGCTAATAATACACTCTTCTTACAAGGTCACACCAATTATCATTATTATTATTATTATTATTGTATATCTATACATATATAGTTACAATGGTTTATGAGAATTAACATAAGCCATGTGCTTTGTTTGTAAATCAGCATTACATGTGTTACTATAAAATATCAACATAATTATTATGCATAATATTACCATATGATTGATACTTACAAAGAACATTAACATATACTGTATCAACACAATTCTATACGTTATCAGTCTTGAGAACCATATAGCAAAACCACTGCCCTCTAAAACGGGATATATAACATCTCGAGACTGATAACATTTTTATCTGAAAATTCCAATATTAATAAGAGGAAAATATAAATTACGTTTATCTTTGCACAAAGGTCACAGAGAACGATTATTGATTTTCTGTCATGTAGTGAAATGTGGGTCATATGTTGCAGTATAAATGTAAAGCGATTTCATATCATTTTCCGTGGTTTTTGAAATACACAACACGGCAATATTTAAACTTGTCTTTAGTTTAATCATAAAACAAAGCATCAACATTTTATACATAAAAAAACATGACTATTACGTTCTATTTTGAACACTATTAAAATAAAAACTGTCATTGTAAATGGAGAGCGATGTCGTATGGTTTACTAAATACACAACATATTGATTTGCTGTCAAGTAGTGAAATGTGGGTCACCTGTTGCAATATAAATGGACAGCAATGTCATATCATTTTCTGTGGATTATGAAATATAGGTGAGAGACGTCCTCTGCTGTGTGAGCCAGCTTATTGATTTTCTGTCACCACATTTCTTCTGCCTTCTATGAATCCTTAGAAGTACCTTGTTAGCCAATCAAACTTCTACTTGCCATGAGAACATCAGATAATGAATGATATCATGCTATGTATGTGGTTAACATACATTTATAAGGATGTACGTTTTGATAAAGATGTAATGTAATATATATGTGTGTGTGTATGCATGTATACACCAAATGGACAACAGTTCTTGGCGTGCCCTTGATTTAGCTTAAGTCCATATGGACAACGGCTCATCGCTGGTTTTCAGTATAAAATATTAACCCTAGTGTGATCTTGCATCCCATGTTTTTAGATTTTAGTATATCCCCCAAAGAAAAATCAAAACTAACAAAAAGAACAACAAAGATATAATTTTAATTATTTAATTAAATTGTCTTACATTCGTCCATTCTGTATATATAATAATATAACAATGTCTTATTCTAGCCAACTGGATTTTGTAAATATATACAGTTATACCCTACATTACCATTATAATGTAGAAGATGGTAAATATAGAGAAAATGGGAATATGTAGTTTATGCAATCAAAATATCACTACATTTTTTACTATAAATTCTCTAAGATTATTTTAGAAAATACCAGGCGCATTAAATGTAAAATTTGGTGAGCTAATGGAAGGAAAATATAACATTTGCAGATCTATTAAAGTTAACAACAAGGTTGCGTATTCCCTGACTAATCGTAATGTCTTCTTACATGGTCATAAATATTACTATATATTATTAATGTATCTATGTATTTACCATGGCTTATTGGAATACAGATAACCCATGTGTTTTGTTTGTAAATCAGCATCACTTGTGTGACTAGAAAATATCAACATAACTATCATACATAATACTATCATACCATTGATACTCACAAAGAACATTAACATATATACTGCTTTAACCCCGTTCCGGTGGTCAAATGTTTTTCCGGTAAATGTCGATACCAATCTGCTGTGCACGAAAGAAATAAAACAATTTAGAGAAAATACATGCATTTAACTTCCAATAAATGTAAAACTGAAACTGCAACCTTGCATACTAACCTTTAGTTACATCTACAAAGTTTGGTTGTTGAAGGGTGCCATTTTGAAGTTTGTTTACCTCGTTCCGGTGCAATGAGAAATTCTGATTGTATGGAAGCACCGGTGGAACACAGTGTGACTCATGATTTTTAAATTAAATTTTACATTATTAATTGTAATTTTAACCAAATAAAACATATTTTTGGAGAATTTGTTTTCTAATAAATAACAATTGAACAAGAACAGTAAAATTCAACCATAGAATTTTTCAAAACAGAACAGAACAAAACATAAATTATATGGTGTTATGTCAATTTAATTTACTGATCTTTACAGTGGGGACAAAAAAACTTGTCCCCTCTACTTACAACCCGGACATCACAACAAAATCGAAGGTGAGTCCAGTGGTTACATGAACGATTGTCACATTGTTCCCATTGTACAAATTCAATGCCATAGTCTTGATGGATTCCATCTGGTGAGCTCTTTTGACATACACAGCATGGTTCTTCATCATCTGTCAATTCACTCTCAGATTCTGTGTCTACTGGTATTGGGCCTCCTTTCTTGCAAAGTCCACATGTGCTTGCCACTGCAGCAGGTCCATTTTCCAACATTTTAGCAACTTTCTCCTTTTTGACAGCAACTTGTGATTTGTTTTGTTTTCTTTTAACTGGTGTCTTCTTTTTTGGTGCAGACTTGGTTTCTGATTTCTGTTTGTCGACTTTATCTTGATTTTGAACATCACCTTTCGCTTCCTTGGTACTCTTAAGTGGTGGTTTAAACTGGGCTTTCTTTTTAGTTTTTACGTTGGATTCTTTCTGGCTAAGATAGTAAAGATTTTTCTTCTTTCCTAAGTACCCAGTGCAGGTAAAATAATTACGTTTCTTTTCAGTTCTCTCTACAGACACAATTGACCTATTTTTAAGGAAGTTATTGACTTTAGAAGGTATCTGTGCACATTCAACAATTGGTTCAGCTACATAAATAGGAGTTACTGAGACTTCTTCAGGTAATGATGGTTGGCTGTTGTTTTTCTGATTCAGTACAGTGTCTTTGTTAGTGTCAGTTTCATCATGTGGAGAAGAGTCGTCGTCTGCTGGTGGAGTTTTCTCTAGTTGACCCTCTGTTGATCTGCTTGGAATTTCTACCTGACTTTCAGCATGTTCAGAATATTGAGTACAGTCTGCAATCACCTCAGGTTGCCCATCATCAACATGATCATCACGGTTAGATTTCTTGTAAATAGTTGCTGGGGCTATTTCTTCTCTGTCAACAGCTTTTGGGTTAAAAGGAAATATTCCAGTTTTCTTAAAGGCAGCTGTAAGATTTCCCGTTGACAAGGCTTTCTGGTAGGCTGTTCGTGATAATTTCCCAATGTTAAATTTTGTTATTTTGCATCCTGGGTTCTTGCGTAGAAACAGTTGTGATTCTCTGTTGTAGAAGGACTTCATAGGACCAAAGCATGCAACGTCTAAGGGTTGAAGAATATGGCTGCAGTGTGGTGGAAGTACAAATAACAGCAAATTTTTGGATTCAGCCCATTTGTGAAGTGTGAGAGAGATGTGTGAACGATGACCATCAAATAAAATTAGTGTAGGATTACCAGTGTTGACATCTTTTGCATATTTAAGAACATGTTTCTCAAGGTACGTCTTAAATGTATCACTGTTTGACCATCCAGTCTGAGAACATTGGCCATCTGAACCAGCTGGTGTTCCATCTAAGAGAAGTGATCTGTCAAATTTCTTCCCAGGAAATATATAGTAAGGTTGAATTGCATTTCCTATGGCATTGCCAGCTCCAATAATAGTAACATTTGAAGATCTTGGAGATGTGACAGACTGGGGTTTTGTATCAATACTGTGTACCACATTTGGAGGTGTATGTTCTGTCTGCAGTGCACTCTCATCAATGTTGTAAAGCTAAAAAAATGGCTAAATCTGTTGCCAAATACAGCACATCACATCTGGAATATCCATAACCTATACTGGCCATATATTTTATGTGGTCAATAAGTTTTTTCTGTGTCCTCATGAAAAAGAAAATTTAAGGACTTGCCTGTTGCTGATACCAATCCCAATTTCCTGTCCCTCAAGGTGCTCTCTGGTACACCATAATTTCTTGAAACTCTGTACACAGACATCCCCTCCTCCTGGAGTGCTTTATAGGCATTCTGTAAAGCAACTGGATCATACTGTTTCTTTTTCACTTTTGGAGTCTCCTGAAAAAGATAATTTAAACAATTATATAGTAAATTAATACACAACTTATTTGGTAAAGATTAAATTATTAGGGCGGGAAATTAAAAATATATAAAAAAAAAAACAACACAAAAAACAAAACAAAAAAAAAACTTCATGATATTTAAGAAATGTTTGAGTTTTCTCCTTATAATGCTATAGAATTAAGTTAACAGAAATTGTTTTTAATTTTTTGATTCACTCATAAATATTTACAACTTTATGAATTTTCTTACTACAACTGAATAAACTTAGAGTAATAATCCCAGTTGGGTTTTTAAGAGATAGAGAAACTCAATTATTCATCATTAACTAAAAGTTGCTCATTTTTAGTAATCTGGCATTCCATAAGGTAAAAGGTAAAAGGTAAAATATATTTAGGTTTAAAAATTTCAACATCATACACAAGTGTTTAACAAATTCTCGTTAAGTTAAAAATAAAACATAAAACTGCCATCTTTAACTGAAACTTCAATCCACCAATTGTAGCTGCTGAGAACTTTCTCACCAAGGATAGCCCATGAAAGCCATTCAGCTTATTTCCAATGGGGTCCTTTATAAGTATCAGCTTAAAGTTCAAGTGGACATTAAAAGATCAACATGAGCGGGTAGAGGGATTACTTAATTTTAAAATAAGTACATTATCTATGAAAATATATATGTATATATAATTGTCATTATTATGATATAACACGTCTTTCCCGTTCTTCACTGGTATGTATCAGGTGGCACTTTACTTCTTTTTTAAATCTTTGCAAATCATTGATGGATTTGATCGAATCGGGTAGAGAATTCCAATCATAGATTCCATTGTAGTAAAATGTTGTTGATTCGATGCCTTTAATTTTTGGTGTAACATAATTAATCTGACTTGATCTAGTATTATGGGCATGATGTTCATTAATTTTGATGATTTTTTTTCAAATAAGAAGGACATGTATCATAATAGATTTTATGAGCATGGTTCAATCGAAGCTGTTTTACTCTGTTTTCAATATTTAAATATCCTAGACTAGATAATTCAGCTTGCTTTATACTAGTTCTTGGGCCCATGCTTTTGATGAATCTAACTGTTTTGTTTTGTGCCACTTGCAGTTTGTTTTTTAAAGCACGAGTCATACCAGCGTACCAGGAGGAACAAGAATAATCAAAATGACATTGAATAAGTGCCATACTTAAAGTTTTCCGCGTTTCGGCAGAGAGACAATTTGCCTTTCTATACATAAACCTCAACCGATTTTGATCAATGTCAATGCCTAAATATTTAACACTATTTTGTGAATTTATTATATGACCATTACATTTAATTTGAAATTCAGTTACATTTTTTAATTTTCTCTTTGGACCAAAAAGAATGCATTCTGTTTTACCAAGGTGGAGAGACAGTTTGTTGTCAACGAGCCATTCACTACAGGATTTGAGTTCTTGACCAAGTTTTTTAGAGAAAAATTCATGATTTTTATGAGAAAACATAATAGTACTGTCATCTGCGTACAGAAGTAATTTACAGTCTGAGTTAATGCTTATGGACATATCATTGACATAAAAAAGGAAAAGTAAAGAACCTAGAATACTTCCCTGTGGAACACCACAGCTAATGTTTGCTGGGTTGGATTCTGTGCCATTAACATTAACCAACTGTTGTCTGCCTGTTAAATACGATTCAAACCATTTAATGTTAGATACTCCCATCGCTTGAAGCTTGTTGCAAAGAATTTGATGATCGACCGTACCGAATGCCTTTTGAAGATCTATCATTACCATACCATAGATTTGTCATGGTCAGCATAACGCTTTAATGTCACGTGATTGTTGTTTAGGACGCTCTGTAAATGGCAGACGACACAACACAAACGTTTGATATGTTTGGAATAAATATTTTCTTTTTAAGAGGGGTGTGATTCTATAAGGCATATGTGCATGATGGGCATTTGATGGAAATCACTAACAAAAGGAAATAAACTAAATTTTACCTGTACTGCAAATATTTTCGCCGATGTTTATCTGTCAGCACATAGCCACGCCTCCAGTTTGTCAGTGCGTGAAGTATGATCTACGCATGCGCGTATACTGCAGCGCTAACTCGAATGTTTCGTTTGCACCGGAACGAGGTTTACACCGGAAAGGGGAGAAAGGACTATACTGTATCAGTACCATTCTGACCGATACCATTTGACCCCTCACATCTGTATTCTCCGGAATCTGTTCTGATGACTTTACTGATGGTGATGTTAGATTCCATTCCTATAGGTGTCGTATAACTTCCTTTGTACCATGATAACGAATTAACTGTTGGCTTTGCGTCCAGGACTTGACACACTAACTTCAGTGTTACATTTTCGACAACGTCAAGAGGCTCCATTGTCATTATGTTTACTGTTGGAGAATCTTAAATAAAAAAAAGTGTGTTTCAGTTCATATCCAGTATTATGGAAAAGGTTCTCCAAAAAGTAATATGATTAAATATTGATGTGTACATTTGTGAATTACCAGCCAAATATATTGATTGGTTGATTGGTGTTTAACGCCAACTTCAGCAATAGTTCAACTATCTCGTGGCGTGAACAAATTGTATTATTAAATCTAGTAGCCAAATATAACATTAACGGATTGCATTATAGTGTTTGAATGAACGTATACTGTTAACACTCAATATTGCCAGCTGCGATTCTGAATAATTAAGAACAAACCCATGAATTATATAAGGAATTGGTTAGTATTTTTGTAACAATAGGTTAATGATTTTGATAAAAACGGAGATATAGTTATTTAATATGCAAATATACAACCTTTCTATTAAGCATTCAACAGGCATGTTTCAGGTGATACAAAATAACATAGTTCATTGACGTATAAAACAAACGTGAGTTGATAGAATATATCATTTGCTTTACGTACCTATTTCATCCTGCAAGTATATAGTTCTACTTAGTTAAATAATATTAACATGTCTTAACATATAGCAAGTTATTGTAATACGAATTCCGTTGAAACAAATCTCAACCCTTTGTCGCATGCAGGCTTATACTCAACATTTAGATATATATGGACTGTACGTTTGTATTATACTTCGTCCCTCGATGAATATCTACGTCGGTACAGTGAACGGTAGTGATTTCTAGACAATGTATAGCGATTCTATGTAACATATATCAATGGACAGACGAAATACAAATTAATTAAATATGTCTATTTAAATGAGCCTGGCTCATTATAAAATTAGTACATATATGATATGTTTATTACAAACAAGGTTGACAAGACAATATGCATTCTAAGTGGAAATAACGACGAATAAAGTAGCACATCGCTAAGCACTTGGCCAACCATATTTTTCAAAACATATATAAAAAAACATATTAAATAGCATACAATGTGCATTCACACATTGAAATTTGCCATATGAGTAACACTCTATTTTGATAATTTGTGATTTCACATCAACAGACTACAAGAAAGTGCTTTGAAATTAAAACTTAACCACTGAATAAAGAATGATTCTTATGAAAAACAAATAGGGCCCATTTATTTTTTCTTAATTTAAAAATTTTAGTTTATGTACCAGTTCATCAATTGCACATATGTCTTAGAATATACATATTGACCTGTCATTAACAATAATGGGCATGTCCATACGATACCATATTACAATATAATCTACACTTACAATATACAGTTATAGTGTGTTGTTGTGTTTTGTCATTTGTCCATAATAGATGTCTTCCTGTACATGTACATATTTGTCGATTGTTGTTTTTTGAAGTTACAAGTTCTACACTAGAGATGGCGTCTTCATTAGGTGCACTTCCTGTTCGAGTTATCTGAGTGGCTCCATCACATGACCACGTGATCGTAGCTACAGGATTTCCTCCTTGTATGGTACATGCAAGAGTTACTATGTTACCTTCAATAATTGGTCCAACTGGTGTCTGTGTTATTATAGGTGATGTTGTTGGTTGATCTGAAATATGGATATTTATATTGAAATAAACTTCCGAAGACAAATGCCTTCATCTTTTGTTAAAACAATGCAATTCAAGTATAGGAAATAATTATCTATAATAACGATATTATATTACCAGGTCTCTCTACATACATTTTAACAAGTGTAGTATGTATTCTCATTTTAAATATCACAATGTATGACAGACATGTACATGCTTACTAAATACACTTGACATGACAAGTTAATATCTGTCCTTTACATGGAAGGGGTATATTTTACTATTAATATATTTGTATAACTATTAATTAATCTTTCATCTGACATAAAGAGCAAAACCTAGTCCTTTATTCTTGTGGAACATGCTTAACACATAATATTTCTACAAACCAATTATTTAAAAATGATACATACAACTTAACTAGTTAATGCCTGCTCTTTAATTATGTAGAAGATACTAGACATATAACATATATACAAACCAATAATTTAAAGTTACATAAAACCCAAGAAGTAAATGTTTACTCATTATTTGGGTGGAATATACCAAACATATACTATTTAAACCAGTAACATGTCTACTTACATCTGACATCAATTGTATGACTTGTGCTTTTATCAATTGTCCAGATAGGATGGTGTCCTACACATGTACAAATTCTACCATTATCATTACTTTTGACTGTTAATTCTACATGCTTACTAAATACACTTATGTTCTTATTCGGTACCTCAATCTAACATAAAGTATTTATTATCTAAATTCAAAAACCTGTTATCTTTCTCTGGAGGCGTAATAAAATAAGACTATTTTATAGAAACAGCTCGCCAACAGGTGCAGCAATTTCGAACAAAACATAGAAAGGCGTAAAAAATTACGTACAATAATTATAAAATTACTAAATGCCTAGATTTTTTGTTACAAGCAATCTTTGAGTAATGTTTTCCTTTACGTAGCCATCTTTGGCTTTGTCTGTTTTCCAGCGACCGTGTTTCTTAAAGAGTCGGTCTTCAATTTTCGCGGAAGCAGCTGCTGTAGCCACACCTGAACGAAGGCTATGTAGACCAAAATGTGTCGTGTCCAAACCAAGATCTTTCAATGCTTTTAGCAGGATCTCTCTAGCGGTAGTGTATGATAAAGGACCTTTGCGAAGTTTGTATGTATTTGTTGATTTACAAAATGAAAGTGGACGGAACATGTGTTCAGAGCTATCGAACTGAATATTTGCTAACATTATATATTTCCTTAACATTTCTACTGGACAAGTGATATTACCAGTCTTAGAGATGACAACCTCTCTACCTTCTTGGTAAATGTCTATCTTGCTAACCTCTAAAAACAGTTTAACATGATCACTACAAAATGCTATATTATTCATTTTCAGATTCGCTATCTCAGAGTATTGCAGGTGTAATATGTTCTTTCTTTTGAACAAAATGACCTTTCACTCTGTGTGCTCCTTCTTTCACAGATATAACCAGATCTGATTTACAAGGATTCTCTAATCCTGCTAATCTATGTGCCCAACTAATAGCATAAACAGATTAATTTAAAGTGCTGGTTGATTTTCCTAAATTTGCTAAATGAACTAAATACAATGAAACATAAAACTCTGTGGTGGGTAAAGTTTTTGTTATGTTATGATATGAGAAAAACACCACTTACAAAAGGTATTAAAGCTGCATTGATAATTTCGTCTGGTACTGTCATCTCGAGAAGATAAACAGAACAAAGGTAACTGGCTGCGTAGATCTTGAAGATTCGTGTCCAATGGTCGATGATTGATATCCGGCCACCTACCACATTTAAAGATAGCTGAAAAATGTATACAAAATAAGCATACGTCAAAATCATGTCTTATTCAAAAAGACTAATTAAAGAACATCAATTGCATATATAATAAGGTAAAAACTTGAAATATGGCCATTTCGCTACAATATCAACCAATTATTTTTATTGATATTAGGACCATGCTACTGTAAACCATGTCTCTACAATATCGTACAGATATTAGGACCATGTCGTCTATAAAACATAAAGTCACGTATGTAACGAAACTCACATATTTACAATTGTATACCGTTATGAATATTGTATATTCATTAGTATAATCAAACTAAACGTTGTCTCTACAATATCGTACAGATATTAGGACCATGTCGTCTCTAAAACATAAAGTCACGTTTGTAACATAACAGGTTACATACAAAAGGTTTCAAAATACCCGCATATTTACAAATATATAGCAATGTGAATATTGTGTATTCAACTGTAAAATAAACAAACCCTTGTTTCTACAATATCTAGTATAGATATTAGGACCGTATTTATACTTAAAAGTGCTCAATGGCGTGTCAATTGTGTAATCTAATGCATATTACATATCGGTAGAATCCAATCGTACTGCTAAAACAGGTGAAACAAATCTATCCGAGCCAATAATTGAGTTAGAGTTAACTTCCTTCACGTATATTTCTGAACTATTACAAATTATAATACATCCTTCACGTAAGGTCGATAAGTCATATCTTTACTAAAGATCCATGGCCAAAAAGGCGAAGTTACCCATCTAGGAACTATAAGAATCCCTAAGGCTCTTGAATGCAGAACATGTTTGATAACTCTATCAACTGCAGAAATGGGGGGGGGGGGCACTAACCAATTATTACCACCATTCCAATTTAGCGTAAATGTGTCTATACCTTCAGATTCTGAATTCCAGAAATGCAAGTTAAACCTAAGCAGCTTTTTGTTTTCAGAGGGAGCAAATCTGTCAACAGAATGTGGTCCCCACATTGAATCAATAAAATGGAAAACCTCATCTGAAACTTTCCAATCCTCGTGATCAATCATTTTGCTCACATAGTCAGCTCTGGTATTCTCGGTACGGGGGACCCATACAATATCTAGCGAAATAGAAAATTGTGTACACGTCGAAAAAATAGAAAGGGCCAATTTTTGTAATTGTTCCTTAGAACTACCAGCCTTAACGATCTGTACACAGTTCTTATTATCTGTATACCATTTAACGCATTTCCCTTTAAAGACGTGTTTAAAGGACAATAGGGCTTGTTCGATGGCTTTTAACTCCCGCCATGTACTACCTTGTACCTTTTCTGAATCTTTCCACATCTTATGAAAAATGTGTGTGTCAACCTCTACTGTATATGCACCAGCAGCTATGCTACTAGCATCTGAAAATATCATGAGTAACGCAATGCTATAATTAGCTAAAACCTTAAGATTAAGCTTTTCTACATTGTGTTTCCAAAATAATAATTCATCTACCACTTCCTTTGGATAACATACGGACAACAGACTATCCCAAGTTGTCCGGGACTCGATCTCCATGTAACAAAATCTTGTCATAAATCTTGTTATATTACCTAAAACTGGCGACAAGGATATTATCCTGCCAGTAACTTGAGCTAACAGCCTAGCCGTAAGTTTAGGAAAATAATCTAATAACTCATGTATACTACTCAACAGTTCGGAAATCCTCCTTTCAGGAATAGATAAGGAAAACTCCGAAGAGTTCCAAACAATACCTAACCATTCAAGTTTTTGAACAGGAGAGAAAATATTTTTTTTTCTCGTTAACTAAAAAACCGCAAAATCCGAGTCTTGTTTACTTTCATCAACAGAATCAGAAATACCAAAACCATCATCAAGATACAGAACTATATTAATAGCATTTTTCCTCCAGAATTTTACTATTTCTTTCAAGCATTTTGAAAAGATAAAAGGACTTGAAGCTAAGCCAAACGGGAGAACTGAAAAACAGTAAAAGTTTGATCTCCAAGAAAATCCTAAAAAGGTTTGTTGTTGAGGGAAAACATCTATATGATGATATCCTGATTTCAAATCAAATTTAAATAGAAAGCTATCCTTTTTAAATAATTGCAATGCTATTCTATAATCTTCAAATTTAAATTTTTCTTTCTTAACACGTTTGTTTAAAACACTAAGGTCTAAGATCAGTCTTTTCTTGTCTTTATTTTTAGCCATACTTAAAGGATTGACTACAAAAGTTGTAAAGGGGACTTGATAATCACACCCCGACTCTACGAGATCTGAGATAGCCTCGTGTACAAAGGTTGCATTTAATATAGCTGAATGATTGTTTTTCATATACATATTAGTGGGCGGTACTAAAAATGGAATAACGCAACCATTTGAAATGGTGTCGATAACGAACTGGTTCGCTCCAATGTGTTTCCAATAATCTATATGTTATTGTGTTCTCCCTTTAACCCCTTTAAAGTTTTTATAAGATTCTAACTTTTCAAAATAATGTACTTGATGTAAAAAACTTTCGTTACTTGACATATCATGAAAATACTTATCATTGATTGTATTACTGCTGTTTGATGTTTGCTGAGTTGGTGTTAGAGATGGTGTTGTTGGTTGAATTTTGCAACTTGAAATTAAGTGTGGAGTTTTTCCTCCAGTCCCAATACTGCTTGCAGAGATGGCACAGGTCCCATGGGCACGGCTCACGCCGTGTGTAGCTCCCACGAAAGGGTGGCTGAGTATTGGGGACGAACATGTTGGCAAAGGCTGGGTTAGGCGCTGTCTCAGATCGCGATGGTACTGGTCTTCCGTACGGATCACCCCTAGGTTTAGCCTTATCTTTCATGACCTTAAGGGCCCTATTTTCAGCTTGTCTTATCTTCTGTTCATCCTCTTCATTTTCCGCGATATTATTAGACTCGTACTCTCTTACCGTCGTCCAGCCCCCTGCTGAACTGTCGGCAATGCGTATGAGCTTGTTTCTGTCTCTTATCTTCGAAATGAGTTCAGCGGTAACGGCAGCAGTAGAACTATTTGAAGAAGACTTTGAAATTTTAATTAAACCCGCCAGGATTTCTTCATTAAAGCGAAATTGAATTTTATTTCCTTCACTTCTAAATTTGATGTTTGAATCATCGCGAAACATTTTAGACATAGACTCTTGTTCAGTTAACAAATTCGACTAATTGCACATCAAGATACGCTTTGAAAAGTGTCCGATCAATCTTTAGCTTGGGACGTGTCTGACATAGTAGGTGTATTGTTAGAACGTGGGGGCTGAGACTCACTTTCTTGTTGTCTTTCTCTTTTCGTGAACTCCAAAATGCTGTCATCCATGTCTGAAAAACTTGTTCGACTTTGATGCACGAAAGCGGAGCTTCTAATGAAGGTTTAATATAATATTTTCCGAAGGAAAGTTTTCGCGCGAAAACATTTCATGCTATTAACATAATAATATATTTATACCGCGTTGCGGGTATATCATAGCCAATAATACTAGGTTATACCTACATACGTTAAAAACGTAGAACCAATCAACATAACACACCTGTACTCAGAACACGTGTTCCTTCAAAACATAAACATAAACACGTGTTCAAACTGTAAACAATAGCATGCGTTTGTTACCTATAATAAATACATTTGACATGACAAGTTTAAAGGACAGATATTTACTTGTCATGTCAGGTCGGTGGCTTTCTCCGTAAAATCAGATGTGGTTATAAAGAAAAGTTTTTTTTTCTAGTTTTATTATGGATATATATTTCATAGATTCATTTCCAAGTTGTCTAATTAAGACTTGTATTATTCCGTATTTTTCACCTGATTCGCAGTGTATATTTCCAAGGGAAAATGCATCAACTTGTTTTTCTTTTACTGAAGAAAACAAATAAGGTGTCTGTGACAAAAAAATGGATATATATATATATATATAACGTTATTTCGAAATATGTTGCCGTTATATTTCCATTGGACAGCCTGACGTAAATCGTATCGTGAGAATGTTAAAAGAAATACAAAATTGTATCATAATCGAATGGTAAGTAGGTATCTGTGTACACTTCGCCATTGATTGGTATTCGAAGCTTTACTTTGGCTCGGAGGGTGCATCTAGCGATAAACATCAGGAGCGGACCCAGAATGTCCCTTGCCGGGGGAGCATAACCTCTCTCAATCCCCCCCTCCTCCCAAAAAACAAAACCTCGACAGAATGCAGTTTTAAATTTTTCAAGCGGGTTTTTATTGCAGGGTGGGTGATTTCTGGTAGATATGTACTACTAGCTTCTTTCAAGATACTTTAATACATTTAATACACACTAAATAGGTATTAAGATTGATGCAGTACTAGATTCGGAACGAAAAAAAGTCAGACTCTGTTCTAGATTCGGGCGGAAAAGTCAGTCATACAAGATGTTTGGAAGGGTTATCCTTCTCGGTTGAAGTCGGGAAAACTGTGCTACAATTGTTTGAGCATCAATGTACATGGTTCTGTGAATAAAAATTATTAAGGCCAGACCAGTAAGTCTCTCTTGGCCCATGGTCGAACGGAGGTAACTCTTTAAAAGTCGAAGTACACTAATTCTTCTCTCACACTCACAGCTAGTGACAGGAAATGTAGCGCAAATTTTCGAAATGTTTGCAATATTAAATTTTATAATAATATAACTCTTAATTGCCTTTTTTGATCGTTTAGTTTGCTAAAGTGGTATTGTTTTAGCACTCAATTATGATTAATTATGTGTCAATATTTACTCAATGTTTATATTACAATTTTAAAAGTTTTCATTTAATGAATTGAACAAATAGCCAGAGGCACTTATGTCGTATTACAACAGATTATTTCAGGGGCGTAACAAAGTATAAATTAATGTGTAAGCAAGATCGGCAAGGGGTCTGGGGACCACTGAAGGTACCCGGTGGGGAAAGAGGGGTGAGGGGAGCGAAGCCCCCTGGAGCTCAGCGATTTTTAGGACTTTAAATGGATAAGAAACTGATTTTTTTGTTAGGAAATTACGACAACTCAATCAACAATATTTACGTCATCTTTCAACAATAAAGAGGAGGAATAGAAAAAAAAACTGTTTAAATACTGCAGTAAAAATAGATGAACAGAGACCCGATGTTTAAAAAAAACATGTCAATGTGTTTCAAATAGCTCTAAATTAACCTGAAAGACTATTTTCGGTCATTTTAATCTATAATTATATATTTGATACTTTAATCAATTGAAATGTCTAGCAAGTTTTTTAAATTGATGAAGTTTCCCGGGATCAAATCAAATTACAAATTACTGTCTATATTTGATTTTTTTAGGTGAGAGGTTTCTTGTATTGATATAGAAATGTATTGTACGTCTAAATATTGTAGTTACTTATATTTTAAAAAATCGAAGTGAGGGTTGCATTATTGCATCTTCACTAGCTAAGGGTTACAATCCGCTCTACTGAAGATGAGTAGACCGGATCGTAACCCTTGTCTAGCGAAGATGCATTACTGTAACTAGACTGTTACCTGCTTGGAAATGTAAATGTGTGAGCGTCAGTAAACTCAGCTTCAAGTAGGTTTAATTTATCTATGTATGACAAATTGCTCAAGGTAATGCCTGTTTATCGCACTAGCACTGGCGACACTAGAAGGACCTTCTGAGATTGCTTCTGACACATTTATGTCACGATCACCCTTGTCTTTATCAGGAGTGCGCTGTTGAGTGTCATACTTTAGCCTGAAAAACCTGTCAAGATTTCTTTGACTAATATTTATGTTGCAAAAACATTTTTTGTAGTAAGTGTCACTTCACCAAAAAGAGCGAGCTACTATAGAAGCATTTAATTGACGAGACCCCAAACGGAGAAACCCGATCGTGTTTCCACACTTCATTCAGAGCATGCTACCAGCCTACATTGACAGTATAGAACCTTTGGTAGCAAGCGCGCATACACAATTGCAAATGAAGCAAGCAATTTTTATTTTTGTAGTAGGGGGTTGCTATTTTTTTAAATATGTGTAGGCCCGTGCTTTTTTGCTACCGTTGTTGTTACGCCCCTGTATTTTGTTAAATGACAGTTTTATGATTTTAATTAATTGCATATTGTTGTTTTTAAACATGTCGATGTTTTATATTAATATATTATATGTACTTATTCGTACATACCTTTGCCTTTTACTGTTTGTAAAGAAACTCCTAATGTCCATTTTTGTTGATTAGTTCATATAAGGTATTAAAATTTTGTAAAAATATTCAACTTTATTTCGGTGTAAAAAATGTCTCCGGTCCCGTATATACGTGGAAAGTGAAAAATGGTAGGGGGTATTTTGAGTTCATGCTTTTTATCGATTTCAGTAACAGACGGGTGGGACATGCTTAAAAAAATTGCCGGGGGGGGGCACCTGCCCCCTGTGCCCCCCCCGCTAAATCCGCCCCTGGACATACAACATGTATATATAGATAGTACTTATATATCTATTATTTTTATTTGATAGCAATCTAACTCAGCAATTTTAATATATTGTAGAGGTTAAGGTAATATGTCGGTTGAAGTAGCATTACAAATATATTTCTGGTCGAAAGCAGTTTCATACATACCGGCAACAACCATGTATACCTGTCTATTATGTAACTGTTTCAATGTGTAAGCGATGCCCCCTGGGAAGATTACGGCATGTAAATATAAATGATGTGCATAATCATTAGATATCGAGTATATCTACAGTTGTATAAGTTCTATTTTCTAAATAAGAGTCAACTTTTTCATGTGAAATTGTACTTACCGTGTGACAATTTGGATTATCTTCAACATGATTTCTGTGTATGGTAAGCATATAGTAAGACACTTGTGGAGGTTCAAAATGAGTTATATCAAAACCCTAAATCTACGGCAAACGGAAAAAAAAACAATGACCGAAACATAACAATGCACACAATAATCTACAACACTAAACGTAAATAGTAAATAACGTTTTTGTTATCTCTATTAAATTCTAAATTAGACAGAATATTTCATGTCATAATGATATGTTGTATGCTCTCTCAAAAAGCCCAATAAATTAGCACTCGTAATCAGTATGTCGCTTTCTATCAATCAATTACATATATTACATTCCAGCAAAAGGTAAAACATCCTGCGAAGAAAAGACGAAAGATGGTCCAAATCAGAATGAAGATGCATATGAAAGTGTCACCAACCAAGACAGCAGTGACAATCAAAAACAGGCATGATAGCATTAAACGATGTTTTTTTCTTCTTTTTTTTTATAAACTATAGATTTACTTCGATCGAAAATGGACCTTAACACGATGCAATAGTAACATTTTGATGAGGTCAGTGTATGTTTGTATTGACCCTGCAAAAGTACAAAATGTATATCAACTTGGAACTAGGTTTGATGTCTATATGCTTTCATGGATCGATAAAAGCACGTATTGTCCGATGTAAAAGAACTGCAATTGTTTTATTATAATATTTTATTATTTAAAAAAAGTTGTAAATTGTAAATACGCCATTCATATTGTGAGAAGCAGAATGTTATACCATTAAGCTTAAAACATTTACTAAGGAGCAATACATGTGGCTTTCTTAGCGTTGTCAGGTTCATCATTTTACAAAAGTTATCAGACATTGATTTAAGTTGGTATTTATTTTCTGCTGCCATTTTTGTGTATATCAACAATGCTGTTAAGCGAAGTGCTAATGTGAGCTAGCTTATGATTGGATGAATTTCCAAGCAAGAATCCAATAAAAACGAGTCATTTTATTCTAGATATGCATTATCTATCTTTAAGTAGTCTTAGGTTTATGAATATCTATTTTGATGAAGACCCCCTTTTTTTGCATTTTAACTGTTTTGCAAGTGAGTATCTCCAAACAGGATATTCATATATGCTAGATATTCGATAGTTATTCAATAATAACACTCTCAAATGTATTAAAGCCAAACTATTCCCTTTCAACCAGAAATAAGTGTGTATATCTATCAGAAGCTTCTGAAACTAGTGTTACCATCTGGCGTCAAGAATACCCCAAAATTACTATATTTAGGATGTGCTATGGAGATAACGACATTGATGAAATTTCTTGAAATTTTGGTGGTATTGCGATATAACTATTCCATGATGCAAATAAAAAAAAAATATATCGGAACATTTTGGGGTTACCCAGTCCTGCCACCTTAAATGGGTAATGCAATATCAAATAATGCTTCAAATATTAAAATGATACATGTGGCTGATGTCTTCAAATATAATCATAATACGCAGTCTATGTATGTAATACAGTATATGTAACCAAACTACATACACACTGTGTGATGATTAACACAATTTAATGATTAACTTTAGCTAAGAAATACCTTAAAAAAATCAATAAGTTCAGTTTAGAAAATATAGTAGATTATCGTTTTTTTATATTATTTAGTTCCTTTTTATGTTGCTGATGGTAAATGTTAATATGATTTTAATTCTTCTCTAACTTACAGAATGTGAACAAGGATGGCCTACAGTATTCTGAGTTGGTGTTGAATCCATTACCGAATGGCTCAAAATTTATAATCCACGGTATCGAGGACAAAACTATTTATGCAGAAGTTGATACCACACAGAAAATTTATCCCCTCCCTGAAAGTGATGACGAAGACAAAGGAAACGAAACATGAAATGTCAGTGAGAGAAATATTAACAATGCTTAGGAGGACACCTGACTACCCATCAACTTTACGCTTACAAAAAGTCTAATGAATTGACATGTAGTATTTTAATTCGACATTTATTTAATCGGTGTGTACGACATTATATATAAGCCATGCTTCGTTTTACTATACTTATTGATTCCTAGCTTTAGGAACATTTCCATTGTACATACTCATAAAAAGCTTTTAATTACTAGTATTGTCAAATACTTTTGTTAATGAAAATTGAGAATTTTCCATAGTTCTTTTCTGGCGAAATATACTTTTATCCTGCAATTTTGTGATTTTCAGTACTAATAAAGGGGGTCAAATAAACTTCAGTGTTATTAGGTCATGCGCCTAATAAACAATTTCTGGTACACATTCATGTAGAGCAACAAAAAGAAACTGTAAAAGTATAAGCTCTGAGCTCACAAATTGACGCCCAATGAAAACGATCAGAACCACGGTTGTTTCGTGTATTTTAGACAATTTGGCAGTTGTTTTTGACTTTTTGAAATTGCAGGATAAACGCAATATACGTAGAATGTCGTTAAATATAAAATTAATATTTAAACTCACTGCGAAACAGACTAGAAAATCTCGCCAAAGAGTCGCTTTTTCAACTGTTTCTAAAGCTTGTACAAATAAATTATATATTTTCCGGCAATAATTCTCTATTGTATATTGATTAAGCAGTTTATGAAAACTGAAGCCACTGTTGAATAATATTACAACTAAAATGAATTTTATTCATTGGCATTTACCTAAGTCCAACTTCCTTTATGATTATAAATAAAAAAAAATTATACATCCATTTACAGTTCAAATATTATACACATTTCCTTACCATCCTGAGGAAAACGTATTGCTTATTTATAACGATCAACTGCTACAGTTGCATGTGTATGTTATTTGTTAAGATTAGACTGTCATAAGTTACATTGCTATACCAATGTAGTAAACAGGTGCATATGTACATATTTTCGTTTTTAGATGTTATTTTCTTACACATGTATGCAGTTCATCCAATTAGTCAGCCCATTTCAAATTATATTAACAGTCTAATTTTCTTAGTATTTACCTGGTGGGGACCCTGTGGTTGGTGTTTCTATTTGTAACCTTTTCATGTGATGTCAGGCACAATGATGATGGTATTTGTACGATAGTTTTACCAGTGTTTTGTGTTATTGTTGATTACTCCTCATCTAAAATATCAAATTATATATACCAAGTAACATCGAAACGACACAGATGCCCTGATATATCGTTTATCGACAGAAATAAAGAGCACCGTTTAACTGCAGGTTAGAGACCATTTCACGCTCATTTTAGACTACATTTTTTGTATGAGTTATGCCGATTGTTGAAGACAATACCGTGACTGTAAAATCCAGAAAAGCGATAAAGTGTGCCGTTGCTCGGTTACTTGAATTTGTGTCTAAATATAATATTGGATAGTGTTTCATGTTCAATTACATCCATGTGCTTTATTACTAATTTACAATGCACATTCATATCATTGAGGATCAAGCGAAGCATAAATGCTTATTAGATAAACTATTAAGAACCATTATATAGTTATAGTCAGGGGCGGATCCAGGATTTGTGGTTAGGGGGGGCGTGAGTAGGCGATGGTTCTGGGGACCGGTTAAGGTCCCCAG
>MJUT01033025.1:81658-94874 GCA_002080005.1 Gigantidas platifrons
TAGTGGAATATTTAAAAGAACATAAATTACAATTCTGACAAGTTTTTTATTCCATTATTCTAACATAATGGATGAATTATAGCATGGTTCTCATGGACATTTTTTAATATTAAACAAAAGTGTTATTACATGTACATGTAAAAAATAGTTTCAACACGAACCAAGCAAAGAAAAATAGAAAAAAGAAGAATTTACTAGGCATTGTAATACAACACAAAATAATAGCAAAAATAAGCATAGGCAATTATAAGCATAAACAAAAAATTATAATAAGTAAAATAATAAGTAGCAAACGAACATTAATAAACAAAGCTATACAGACAACTATCTTTACCTCACACTAATTACTGATATTTTCCAATTTGATGGCATTTTGCATTTAGCTGCTTAAACAAGTAATATGCTCACACAATCGTAAAATAAATCAGTAACCAGCTTGTGTCAATGTCACCATCCTTCCTTGTAAACTACGTCACCGGAAGACGACAAATTACAAACGCCAAAGTCGACGAACAAAAATATATGTCAAGAACAAATTCGAGAATTGCTATGTTTTTATGCACCATGGTTCTGGATGTTGTTTGTAAAGGGAGCAGACGATGACGATGACGCAACAGCTTGTACTTTTTCAAGGGGGTGTTGTGAATTTAACGGAACAGCCGTAAACACTGTTTGTGGAGGACTGTCCCATTAAAAAATGTGACTTTCTTAAGCATACATGTAGTTAAGACAAATATTGCATTAAGATTCAAAGAAAACATTATTAAGTTCTATTTTTATCACTTTAATTGTTGGTTCACGCGATCAACTAGTGAACTACACTGGAATACACCGATAGGACATCGCGCATCTGCTAAAAATAAGCGTTGCTATTTAGAGAATAGCTTTGCTTACAATTTGAAGTTACAAAGCGAAAGTAGCACGCCATATTATAATTCGAGTTAGAAACTTCGCATCTGTTCTACCATTATTATATAGCTATATGCGTATTAAAGAGATTTACATTTCTTAATATTTTTATTTAATTTGAATACTGCAATCTGATTGGCTAATCCGCCTGGAGAATTTTTTTGTTATATTCGATAACCTGGGTTGGTATTGTGACATCACCAACGTGCTCATCCGCCAATGACAAATTCAAATAGTCACATGAAATAATCGTAGCTAAAATCGAGGAATCATTAAATTTTGTTGTAAAAATTAAATTATAAAGCATATTTGAAAGGGTCCCTCTAAAACAAGAAACGAAACGCAACGAAACGAAACGAAACATGGTGAAACGGAACGAAACAGTGCGAAACGAAACGAAACGAAACGAAGCGAAAAAGTGAATCGAAACGAAACGAAATGGAAATCGAAACGAAACGAAACAAAACTGAGAAACAAAACCGAAACGTCAAAAGGATAATGTTTCGAAACATATCTAATACATTACCATAGTTTAAAATTTGGCAAAGCTACGTTGATGCCTGTCACTAGTATTAACGGTTCGGTGAACTGTGGGCAGGGGAGTTCTTTATACCAAAGCAACACGCCAAAGGGATAATCCAGAAAATCCTAGGTCCAAAACAAAATGGTGATACAGAGATTACACAAATAGAGACGATAACATAACATAACTTTATTGTTCCAATCAAGGGCCCACAAAAGGCGAAGACATATTATAACGATCATGATTAGTGTGGGTGTATTGCCACTGGTTGCAATACTTGGAAAGACATCAGGGGATGGTGTTTCCCCGTGTCAGATCCAGAACTGCAGGCAATGCAAAGTTAACAATAAAATGAAATACTGACATACATCATTTATAATTTCTCTGGATAAACTGACTTCTTATTTTCTATACAGTTGTGTTTTTAACAAGTCATTAACCAAATAAATTGTTCTTTTGAATTCACGTTTAAAAGGTTAGGACAACTTTGAATTATGAGTTTATTTAGATTTTGTCTGTCCTCCCTCCGTGTGTTGATTACAAAATGACAGAAAATGACTTTCTTCTTCCACCTCACCCATATTACACTGCTGAAACAACAAGGACAAAACAAATAAACAGATTTGAAAACGAACGCCATAAAAAAAATAAAAGCATTAGCAATCTGAACCCTCACACAAAAACTGGGAGCATCACCAGGTGCATCGGAAGGGTTTGTATGATCTACTCTGCGCGAGCACGTGATTAACTTATCGTATAAATATATTGATATGTTGCACGTTTTTTCATGAAATTGACACGAAATGTACGCGTGAAGGGACATTCTCTCGGCAGTCATATTAAACAGTCTTTTTACCAATTCGCTTTAAACTTTGCACAGCTATTGTATAAATGGGCGTATTATGCGGGGGGTAGTATACACTTGGTGCAGCCGATTTTTTACTTCATTTTTGTCTGATTTCAGCGAGTTTTATTTCGTTAAATTCAGCTTGACAAGAACTTTTGAGAACATGGCAATGGAATTTGTGTAACTCTCCCTAAATTCACACTTTTACGGAATACTTTGAATTTGTTTTTTTTATTCGATTTCATTTTTTTCTGGATTTGTCTTGACACAAGTTTTTAGAAGTGTAGCAACGGTGTTTATTACATATTTCGAACCTTTTCATCTCTCATAACATAATTTAGCACTATCTGTTCGTGATAAGTAACGTACTTCTAGTTCTGCTCGTTTCATTGGGTTTATTTTCAACCGTGTTTGATATATGCACATGAAGTATATATAAATAGGAATGAATTTCGTTGATTTTTTCCCTCTCGTGTTGTTTCGTTTCAATTTTATTTCGATTCGATTTCCATTTCCATTTCGTTTCGTTTCGTTTCGCCTTGTTTCATTTCGTTTCAATTTCGTTTCGTTTCATCAGGTTTCGTTTCGTTTCGTTTCATTTCGCCAAGTTCCGTTTCGTTTCGCCAGGTTCGGTTTCGTTTCGCCAGGTTCCGTTTCGTTTCGTTGCGTTTCGTTTCTGTTTCGTTTCTTGTTTTAGAGGGACCCTATTTAAAATTGTTGAACAGGTTATACGATATAACCTGGTTTGGGTCAGTTTACGCTTAATAAAGACTCAATAAAGCGCGAGGCGGTTAATGAAAAGTGTTGAACAGGTTATACGATATAACCTGGTTGGGTCAGTTTATGCTTAATAAAGAATAGCCTGTCCAACAATTTCAAATATTCTTTCAATAATTTAATTTGATTTGAATATTTAAATCTGATTGGGTAATCCGCCTGGAGAAAATTGTTGTTATACTCGATACTCTGGGTTGGTATTGTGACGTCACCAACGTGTTCATCAGCCAAAGACAAATTCAAGTAGTCACATGAAATAATCGTAATTAAAATCAAGGAATCATTAAATTTTGTTGTGAAAATTAATTTATAAGGAATATTTGAAATTGTTGAACAGGTTATACTTGCATAACCTAGTTTGGGTCAGTTTACGCTTTACATAAACCGATTCGCGGTTAATTAAGCGTAAACTGACCCAAACCAGGTTATATCGTATAACCTGTTCAACAATTTCAAATATTCCTTAAATATATCAATGAAGATGCATGATAGACATGAAGCAAGAACATTCGATGCAGACTAAGTAATAAAGGACGAAGTCCTTTTAACTATATGATTTTTCATAGGAGTATTGATATATATATAATCTTTTCACCGGAAGTTTAAAAAAATAGATCAAATGATATTTAGAAACGCAAAAAAATATATTTCAATGAAAAATTCCCAATTCTTTAATTATTTATTCTATGCAAAATCAAAACAAACTTGAAATAAAATTCTAATAAATAAATCTCTATCTATGAGATTCTCGGCGGAAGAGCGCGTAGGTTAAATGAACGGAACAGCCATTTTGTTGTTGTTGTCCTCCGTTGACTCGGAGCACCCTGCAATCACAGGTAAATGTCACTATTGGTGGTGGTACAATCCAGCCAAATAAAAAAAATAAAAAAAACTTTAAAAATTACTTGGAAAAAATAATACATTCCCTTCTCATTCCTCCCTCTAAACATTATATGACTTCGTCCTTCAAACAGGTTGTGCCTGTCTCATATTAAATAATAATACACTTCTCACAGAGTAGTGAACAATCGTCATTACATTGCTGTTGGACGGAGAACAATATCGTATATGAAATAAATAATATTACAAAGTCTGAAAGGTTGTACGACAACACCACGAAAGTAAAGTTAAATAAAATGAAAAAAGAATAGATCTAACATATAAAGTAATATCTGTTTTCTACCAAACGGACAGATGTATTCAGGTTGATGTTTAAAATAACAGAAAAAAAATTCATAAAACCTAGTAGACCAGTTTTGTTCCAGTGTTTTAATGTCCAATTGTAGTGATTATAAGTATTTACGGAAGCGTGTTACAGTGATGAATGGACATTTTATAAAGCACGTAATAAATACATCTTGTATATGTCATGTGCTTTAAATAACATTATTACAGTACATTTATGCCCTAATCGGCGAAAATGTACTTCTTTGTATAGATTTATATGCATAACATTCTCCACTGTTTACTTCAAAGATACGATTGGGTGGTTTACTATTTCTTGCTTATATGAAAAGTAAGTATACGAACTTCATATACTTTATTTAGAATATTTAGAAATAAATATATATGATTGAGAAAAGATCTTCATAGTATGTTTTTTTGTAATTTGTTTTGATTTTTTTGAATGGATAATATCAAACATTTTCTATGACATGTAGCAATAATCAATATTCAATATCACAGCCCAAAGTATACAACGATATATTGTGAACTACCTCTATGGTGCATCATTTTTCAATTACCGGTATTATCAAACTTCAGATTAGACGACCAGTCATTTCGGTTGCACTGTGATTTGAGACGAAAAAGGATATTTATTTGTACCTACATAAACAAAAAGTAATACAATGTTTAATATAATGGCTATGTACAATTGGGATATTCATATATGAAGAAACATATGCTACATCAAAGCATTATAGGAGAAACATTTTCAAGCTTTTGTATGGTTTTCTTTGATGCAAACTTTTTTTAAAGTCTCGTTTGCTTTTATGTAAGCTAAAGTATACATGCTGTAAAGATTTAAGAAAACAAGCTTTCTGGACAGAAAAGCTGTCCGGTATTTCGCTGATGTTGGTATGGTCTGCTAAGTAACTGAAAGTTAAATTGCTGCTAGGATCAAAAATCGAAAATGTACTNATGTTATGAGAGATGAAAAGGTTCGAAATATGTAATAAACACCGTTGCTACACTTCTAAAAACTTGTGTCAAGACAAATCCAGAAAAAAATGAAATCGAATAAAAAAAAAAATTCAAAGTACTCCGTAAAAGTGTGAATTTAGGGAGAGTTACACAAATTCCATTGCCATGTTCTCAAAAGTTCTTGTCAAGCGGAATTTAACGAAATAAAACTCGCTGAAATCAGACAAAAATGAAGTAAAAAATCGGCTGCACCAAGTGTATGCTACGCCCCGCATAATACGCCCATTTATACAATAGCTGTGCAAAGTTTAAAGGGAAATGGTAAAAAGACTGTTTAATATGACTGCCGAGAGAATGTCCCTTCACGCGTACATTTCGTGTCAATTTCATGAAAAAACGTGCAACATATCAATATATTTATACGATAAGTTAATCATGTGCTCGCGCAGAGTAGATCATACAAACCCTTCCGATGCACCTGGTGATACTCCCAGTTTTTGTGTGAGGGTTCAGATTGCTAATGCTTTTATTTTTTATGGCGTTCGTTTTCAAATCTGTTTATTTGTTTTGTCCTTGTTGTTTCAGCAGTGTAATATGGGTGAGGTGGAAGAAGAAAGTCATTTTCTATCATTTTGTAATCAACACACGGAGGGAGGACAGACAAAATCTAAATAAACTCATAATTCAAAGTTGTCCTAACCTTTTAAACGTGAATTCAAAAGAACAATTTATTTGGTTAATGACTTGTTAAAAACACAACTGTATAGAAAATAAGAAGTCAGTTTATCCAGAGAAATTATAAATGATGTATGTCAGTATTTCATTTTATTGTTAACTTTGCATTGCCTGCAGTTCTGGATCTGACACGGGGAAACACCATCCCCTGATGTCTTTCCAAGTATTGCAACCAGTGGCAATACACCCACACTAATCATGATCGTTATAATATGTCTTCGCCTTTTGTGGGCCCTTGATTGGAACAATAAAGTTATGTTATGTTATCGTCTCTATTTGTGTAATCTCTGTATCACCATTTTGTTTTGGACCTAGGATTTTCTGGATTATCCCTTTGGCGTGTTGCTTTGGTATAAAGAACTCCCCTGCCCACAGTTCACCGAACCGTTAATACTAGTGACAGGCATCAACGTAGCTTTGCCAAATTTTAAACTATGGTAATGTATTAGATATGTTTCGAAACATTATCCTTTTTGACGTTTCGGTTTTGTTTCTCAGTTTTGTTTCGTTTCGTTTCGATTTCCATTTCGTTTCGTTTCGATTCACTTTTTCGCTTCGTTTCGTTTCGTTTCGTTTCGCACTGTTTCGTTCCGTTTCACCATGTTTCGTTTCGTTTCGTTGCGTTTCGTTTCTTGTTTTAGAGGGACCCTTTCAAATATGCTTTATAATTTAATTTTTACAACAAAATTTAATGATTCCTCGATTTTAGTTACGATTATTTCATGTGACTATTTGAATTTGTCATTGGCGGATGAGCACGTTGGTGATGTCACAATACCAACCCAGGTTATCGAATATAACAAACATTTTCTCCAGGCGGATTAGCAATCAGATTGCAGTATTCAAATTAAATTAAAATATTAAGAAATGTAAATCTCTTTAATACGCATATACCTATATAATAATTGTAGAACAGATACGAAATTTCTAACTCGAATTATAATATGGCGTGCTACTTTCGCTTTGTAACTTCAAATTGTAAGCACAGCTATTCTCTAAATAGCAACACTTATTTTTAGCAGATGCGCGATGTCCTATCGGTGTATCCCAGTGTATTTCACTAGTTGATCGCGTGAACCAACAATTAAAGATATAAAAATAGAACTTAATAATGTTTTCTTTGAATCTTAATGTAATATTTGTCTTAACTACATGTATGTTTAAAAAAGTCACATTTTTTAATGGGACAGTCCTCCACAAACAGTGTTTATGGCTGTTCCGTTAACTTCACAACACCCCCTTGAAAAAGTACAAGTTGTGGCGTCATCGTCTGCTCCCTTTACAAACAACATCCAGAACCATGTTGCATAAACACATAGCAATTCTCGAATTTGTTCTTGATATATATTTTTGTCCGTCGACTTTGGCGTTTGTAATTTGTCGTCTTCCGGTGACGTAGTTTACAAGGAAGGATGGTGCCATTGACACAAGCTGGTTACTGATTTATTTTACGATTTTGTGAGCATATTACTTGTTTAAGTAGCTAACTGCAAAATGCCATCAAATTGGAAAATATCAGTAATTAGATTGCATCACCGTACCGTCTAGTTATCCATGAAAGAAATCAACTGTAAACATGAAGGTTTGTAGATTTTGTTATTTTATGCATTTCCATAAGTTATAATCGACTTCCACTTCTTTAAGTTAGATTTTTCCTACTAGAATCGAAATAATTCATTGAAGCTATAATTTGTATAACGTTTTAACATGGAAAACATTATTTTCGTTTCAGTTAGTCATTACTGTTTCTGTAATTCATCGTAAAATGTGAAATTTTCATTCGGGAAGGGAATCGGAACAACCAAATCATTGCCATACGGCCGCATTAATTTACAAAATTACAGTAAATGCCCAATAAGTATCGATATAATTATCCCATGTCATGTTTTATACTCATTTTAACATGGTTAGACATTATAGTTGTCTAAATTTTACACCTCGCTATTGCTTGGTGTAAAATATCGACAAATACAATGCCTCCCCATGTTAAAATGAGTATAAAACATCACATGGGAGAATTATTTCTTAATTCTAACTTCATCTACTATATCAATAATGTATTGAAAAAAACTTTTAATATATTTCAATTCGCACACGCGTATTGTCTGACAAATTAAGGACATTCCTATGTTAGTTCGAGTATTTATACAGGAACATGGTGCATACAAATATGAAAATGTTCGATTTGTTCTTTACACATTCCTTTTTGTTCAAGAAAAAACTGCTGATAATCAAGTATCGCTTTTGTTGCACTATGGTCACGTATTCTCAAAGGAAATCTGACGACATTGACTACGCTGGTTACTGATGTATTATATGATGTTTTTGCATTTCACTTATTTTAAGTTGAAATGTCATCAAATCTAATTGTATCTCTGAACAAATACGACTGCAAATATGAAGGTTGGTGGATTTTTATACGCATTTTTATACACACTTCATTATTTCTTGTTTTGTACACATAATTGTAAAATTTGGTGTGAAAATTGTTTATTGCTTTTGTAGCTCCGGTTTAATTTACGAGTTACTACCTTGTTGCATTTGACAATGTGGAAGAGTGAATTTTGACAGTTTGTAAATAATTTAATTTTTAGGAGTTTTAATTTTTGACTATGATCATGACATACCTTTTTGCAAATAAAATATGTCATATGATCTGTCTCTAAATTGTCCACTTTGTCGGCGCTAAGGTGTCCTACCAAAGCGCTAAATTGTCCATCGCCTAAAATAATTACCTTCATGATTTTCTCATTATAAAATTGAAAACCTCTGAGTAATACAATGAATGAGGTATACAACTTTGTTATGTTTTATATGCTAATTAGGGTTATGACCTTAGTTTAGGAAAGTGACCCTGATATGCATCATTGTTTTGCATTATTGTTTAGTTGATGTCAGCTTCACCAGGTATTTCATGTCATTGGCACACGCACTTTTGGTGGGAAATTCTATTATTCTTTTGAGGCCCATTATTATTTTCATCAGCTTGATCGCAGACATATATGTCAACTCCATATGGATATTCATCTTAATGGATATTTGGAACCAATCTTGAACTAATATATATTTCTATTTGTAACCACTATATTCATTTGAGGTATTTATACTTACTAAACTTGCTAATTATTTATAAAGTAACATTCCAATGAGATTTAGTTGATTAACTGATTTATGAAACTGATAAACCTGTAAAAGAGTATGACGATACCAAAGGGGTAATTAGAATCCGTATATCGAAGAAGAACAAACAACACAATGGTCAAAAGAAAAACTACAAAGGTACAAACAGCGATCTACAAGATCAAGTAACATGACCCCCACTAAAAACTGGGGATGGATTCATGTGCTCCGGGAGGGTAGGCAGTTTCTGCTCCACTAGGGACACCCGTCGTGTTGATCTAGTTACAAACCCGGTGATAAGTCATGAATAAGGAAAGGACCGGGAAGTGCTTACGAAAAGTAGCGTTCAACCAAGTCAAGGTGGCGACCGTAAAACTTTCGAAGTGATGACTTCAACTTAACTTAGAGGGACCCTTTGTTCAGTAGCTTTATTGTTAGCAGTAACCCTCTATAAAGGAAATCCTGATAGGAACCACAAGCTCTCGGATATCGTATCAACTGAGAGATATATACTCTATATGCAGGTGCTGTTTGAATGTTGCTACATATGAATGGAAGGTTGACAATGGGAACATTAAAATGATCTCTTTTGTGGTAAAGTGTTATTCTTAACCGCCACTCACTGTCCATTGCGAGGTGTAGGTCCTTTATTTCAAGCTCAATGGGATAAATACGATAAATGAAATCACCAAACTTAGAATTATTAATTTAGTGAAAGGACATCATTTATATAGCAGAACGAGAAATTAAAGGATCGGGTTAGCTTCTTTTCGTTTTCATTGAGAGGCCCATATATGAAGTGTTACTCATACGAATAAAGGAAAAATTCGTCGAGAAGAGGGGCACAGTTTGCACCAATAGGTATGCCTACTGTCTGTTGAAAAACACGTCCACTAAAGATAAGAAATATCAATCAAAACTCAAGCATGTTGATGATATCAGTTTCAGAGAACTTTTTGGTAGAATCAGAGTGAGTTTTTTTTTGTTTTTTGTTTTTTGTTTTTTTTTCAAAATAAGATATGTCCCTTCCTAGCACAAGGTATTTGTATCTACGTTTGGCGTTCTTTTTTTATGAAGCATTTGTCATTCAGCTTACAGTGTGGAATAGTTGTGTAGAGGGTATATAAAATGATATTAAAATGCTAAAGGTTAAATGGGATAATATTCAAAACTATTAAATATGAATTTAATATGATCATAATACTATTTTTACCATTAGAATATTAAAATGTGAGTTATTACACAATTTTATGTGTAATCTGTGTTTTGTGTAATTGTGCATGTCTTGAGCACAATAATTATGAACTTTAGTTGGTATTCAGGTTACCATGATATAATACACACTGATGAAAAACAGCATGATATTGTGATCCTTCAAGGCATATCCTGTATTTTGATTCCAAGACCTTTGCACCCAAGTGTGAGGTAAAGATAGTTGTCTGTATTGCTTTGTTTATTAATGCTAGTTTGCTACTTATTATTTTACTTATTATAATTTTTTGCTTATGCTTATAATTGCCTATGCTTATTTTTGCTATTATTTTGTGTTGTATTACAATGCCTAGTAAATTCTTCTTTTTTCTATTTTTCTTTGCTTGGTTCGTGTTGAACCTATTTTTTACATGTACATGTAATAACACTTTTGTTTAATATTAAAAAATGTCCATGCTATAATTCATCATTATGTTAGAATAATGGAATAAAAAACTTGTCAGAATTGTAATTTATGTTCTTTTAAATATTCCACTAGCACAAAAATGTAGTATACATAAGCTATCAGAGTTATCTTTCATGACCCATTATTGATAGATTTTATATTGCTATTACAGGGCCTTTATTTGGAAGTATTTCCGACTGAAATAAATGCCCGAACTTAAAACGTCTTGGTTTTTATTATTCCATTGAGTTGTGTGTATGTGTGTGTGTGTGTGTGCGTGTGCGCGTGTGCGCGCGCTCGCGTGTGTGTGTGAGTGAGTTTTATCGCCACTTTCAACAATATTTCAGCTATATCATGGCGACCAGTTTTAGTGGTGGAGGAAGCCGGGAGTACCCGGAGAGAACCACCGACCATGGGCAAGCAACTGGTAAACTTTATCACTTGCGACTGCGATTCGAGTGCACCCCTTTTTGTAATTTATAAAGCCAGGCGCGAACCCACGCCGTATTGGTGATAGACTTGTATGAGTTGTTAGATCCAACGACGTAACTCATTGAACCCTTTATTCCAGTGAGAAAAGACCCGACGACAACAATATGGAAGGTGGAACAGCCAACGACATCGCATGTATTATGTTCGAATTGGCACGTATCCGTTGCCGTATTTCGTCAACGTGTGCAATCATATTTAAACTGTTAGACATCTTAGAATCGACATTACTTATGGAAGTCATAATGCGTTGTGCGTTTTAACATGTCTATGTAACACATTATGGCTTCCGTGAATTATCTTTTATATCGTATATTACTATTACATACGATTGTCGTGGAGACTAATGCGAAAAGAATTGTCAAGTTTGGGGCCGATACTAGCCATGACATCATAGTAGAGGTTAGTGTCCCGATACTGAAGAAGCGTATATTATGAGAAATATTTATTGTTTTAAATGTAATACATTGTACTTTTTATATTACTCTCGTGGTGCTGTACACTTTTTAGACACAATATATGTAATTACATATATAGAGTCTCTTGTTGGATTTTACACTAAAAACAAATTCTAGCCAAATGTTTCTCTCAGACGCAAAGCAAACCTTATTGACAACAATAGAGAGGGGTAAATACGGGGCTCGAATAACTGTAGACTAGTTGAAAACTTAAAATTTATTAAAACAACTATTGTCTATCACTTAAGGAAATGTTAATCAAAAAATAGTAACTGAATAAATATCCAACAAATTTGGAGATACATAAAGGGTTATCAGAAGAAGAAAATCGAAGTACAGACAACATAATGGCTAAAATAAAAATGACAAAAGGACAAACAATGAATTACAAAACAAAACACAGAGAGCAGATATTCTGCCTGTCAGATATCAGCACATCATTTCAACTTTAAAGCTTGGGTACGTTTTACCCACAATTCCCAAATTTTATACCGTCACTCATTATGTAATTAAGAAATAATTCATGCCAGCCATACTTTATTGTTATTCACATATGGGTATGTATTATAGTCATGAATATTTAACCCTGAGCGAAAGCGACGGGTTCAATCTCATGAATATAATGCCTACCCATATGTGAATAACAATAAAGTATGGCCGGTGTTACATCCTAGTTTTGTCCCCCATACTAGAATTTCCCCCCGGAAAAATGGGTATTTACTCAAATTTTCCCCGGAAAATCTAGTATATACCAGATTTTCCCCCGGGGAGAAATTGGTATATACCCAGTGTTCCCTCCACGGAAAATCTGGTATGCTAACTTACTAACTTTTCCACCAAACTGGTTTTTCCCCCTTATGAAGTTAAAGTTTTACAGCATCAACAGGCATCTGCTAATTAATTTCTCGATTCCTTACATTTTAATTATACATAAATGGAGTTTTAATATCAGTGATAAGACTATATATGCTGAATTAATCGAATCGCTTTATTCAAATCGAAGCCGAACTTCATTCGAACGCAGCGTTACACTTATTCCTGGAACAAATTTAATAATGATGATTCTAATCGCAATTGAAAATAATTATCAATTTTGTGATGTGCATTTAATTCTCATTCAATGCCCATTATTTTTTACATTTATGTAAACTAGGCACAACGCTACACTGGATGCATTCTCATGTCCGAGAGCCTAGTCTAGCGTCCATTTCGCTGATCAAAGTATACGTCATTGCCTGAGGCTAGCTCCAGCCTCCATTGGGGCAGGGATCATATATTTGGTCCCAGTTGGGGTCAGGATTTTATCACCGCTCATTAAAGACCCATTGATTTACCTAGGTAATGATACACTCTATGATCTAATATTTGTCTCTGACACATTCCCCGTTTCGCTTCTCGATTCTATCGAGGTCAGTGCTAGAAATATTACCCCAGCTTCAATGGTTTGTGTATACTGTTAATGTGTTATAACTATTTATCATATATTTAGTGGTAAATACAGTAGTTTTGAGGGGCCCGGGTGGCTCATTGAGTTAGGTCGCTGGATCTAACAACTC
>MJUT01033025.1:105464-122528 GCA_002080005.1 Gigantidas platifrons
ATGAACATTTCTGCCAAGATTGGTTCAAATCTGTCGCGTGGTTTCAGATAAAAAGATGAAAATGTGAAATTCCCATAGGGTTCAATGCTAAACTAAGTCAAGTCATGGCGGCCATCTTGGATATGCGATCGGCACAAAAATAACAAATTTAGTAGAGGACCATCCAGTCATCATTTCTGTAATGTTACAATTCCATCGGCTGAGTAGTTTCTGACAAGAAGATTTTCAAAGTTTCAACCAATCAGAATACATTAATGGCCCTGGCGGCCATGTTGGATTTCCGATCTGCACCAAAATAACAAATTTAGTAGAGGACCTCCCAATGAACATTTCTGCCAAATTTGGTCCAAATCAGTTCAGTGGTTTCAAAGAAGAAGAAGAAAGTATGAAAAGTTTACAGATGCGGACGACGACAACGACGACGGACGCAAAGTGATGACAAAAGCTCACATGACCCTTTGGGTCAGGTGAGCTAAAAATTGAGATAAGGGAATTCGAAATAACTTCAATTTATTGTAAAAATAAAGCTAAATCGACGACAGAAAATCTTAGAAATCTGGAAAAATATTTAGAATTTAAAATAAAATTAAAAGATGGTCAGCAATATGATGATGAAAATCTAGATACAAATATTGATGACTTAGAGCATAGAATAAGCAAATTATACGAAAATAAAGCGAAAGGAGCGCAAGTGAGGTCTAGGGAAAATGGGTGGAACTGGGAGAGAAAAACAATTCTTATTTTTTAGGCTTAGAAAAAAAGAGACAAGCTAAAAAATCTATAAATAAACTAAAAAATGAAAATGGAGATATAATATGTGAACAAACAGAATTGCTAAAAGAAATAAAAAAAATATTATGAACAGTTATATAGTTAAAAAAAAAAACAAATAAAGAATCTTTAGAAAATTATATATTAAACACTAAGATAGAAAATAAAATTGATGAAAATGATAAATTAAGTTGTGATGGTAAGGTAATATAACAGTAAAAGAATGTTCATATGCTATTCATAAAATGAAATTAAATAAATCCCCAGGTTTAGATGGATTGTCTGTCGAGTTCTATAGGGTATTCTGGAACAAACTTAAATATATTTTAACTGATGTCCTAAATAAAGGAAACGATGAACAGTGTCTTACTTATTCACAATGTACTAGTATCTTAACTTTGTTGTTTAAAAATGGGGGCCATTTAAATCTAGATAACTATTGCCCTATCTCCCTTTTAAATGTAGATTTAAAAATCTTATCATATATTCTTGCTAAAAGACTAAAAAACCTATTACCAAAAATTATTAATGAAGATCAAGCTGGTTACGTGAAAAACAGATTCATCGGTTTTAACTTGAGACAAATTCAAGATATCATAGACTATGCGGATCTTTATAAAATAGAGGGGGCAATCATATTTATAGATTTTTCAAAAGCTTTCGATTCTTTGGAATGGGATTTTATGTTTGAAACTTTGAAACATTTTAGATTTAACGAATCTTTTATCAGTTGGGTTAATACAATATATAGTAATATACAAACATGTGTAATGAATAATGGTTTGGTGTCTGAAAATTTCAAAAACTCTTGTGGAATACGTCAAGGTGTCCTTTATCAGCATTGTTATTTGTTTTATCTGTCGAAATCATGGCCCTAAATCTGAGAAGTAGCAAAGATATAAAAGGGATAACAGTCAAATTAGATGGAAAAAAAACACAGTATTAAAATTTCACAGCTAGCAGATGATACAACCATATTTTGCAATAGTAAAGAAGAGGTCTTAAATAGAAACAAAACAGAGGGGGTATGGATTGGTAAACTAAAAATTGTAAATACAAAATTGCTGGAATCAACTGGACAGACAAGCCGATTAAATCACTAGGAATCTATTTTGGTAACAACAATGAAGAATGTCAAAAACTAAATTGGGAAAATAAAACAGAAAAGATGAATAAACTATTTTGTGCATGGGGGAAAAAAACCTTTTTATATTAGGAAACATTTTAATCATTAAATCATTAATTTTACCCCTATTCACATTTTTGGCCAGTGTATGTTTAGTACCAGATATATATATTAATAGAAATAGAAAATAAATGTTTCAAATTTATATGGAATGGTAAACCAAATAAAGTTAAAAGAAATTTGATTATAAATTCATACGAAAAAGGGGGGGGTTGCAAATGAATGATATCAAAAGTTATTTCATTGCTCTAAAAGCATCTTGGGTAAGTAGACTTGTAACCGGACATATTTCTAATTGGAAGCTTATACCATTAAAATATTTTAATGCAACTGGTAAAAACTGGTTAGTATTTAGCATGAATCTAGATAGCACAAAATCATTAAATTATTTGAAAAAAATACCAGAATTTTATAGAGAGGTAGTCAAATGTTGGAATTTATGTGGTGGCGGTCAAACAAAATCACCTGTCACATTCATAGATATCAGAAAACAAATTATTTGGGGGAACAAGCACATTACATTTGAAAATAAATCAATTGTTTTTGAAAATTGGATAAGAAGTGATTTAATTTATGTTAATGATATTCTAGACGCTACAACAACTTTATCAAGCAAATTCATTCGGGAAAAGTTAGTTTAAATCTAACTGGATTGTAGAATTCAACATTGTAAAAAAATATGTTCCAAAAAACTGGATAAAGATTATTAAAACAGAAAATTCAGTCAAAAGTACAGTAAATATTAAAAGAAATAAGAATATATGGAAAAATAATTATATTGAGAAGTCATATTTATCAAATAAAATGCAATATAATTCACTGCTTTTTAACAAAATAGAGTCTTCTATAGGAGTTGACAAATTGGTAAAAATATTAGATATACAAGAAAAACCTTTCATGAAACCATTATACAAATTTATTTTTTCATATTTGGAAGAAAACAAACTGAAAATATTTAGATGGAAGTTAATACAATACATCATTCCTACAAAAAAAATTATTATTTCAATAGAAAATTGTGAATAATAATCGATGTAACTTTTGTGGAAATGAAGAAGACTATCTTCATTACTTTATTCCATGTTTTTTTTTTTAAACGTTTTGGGAGAAAATATATAGTCTTTTAAAAAGTAATAATTTAGAATTTACATTGATGCTTCGGTTAATTTGGCAAAGCAGTTTGAGAGGAGGAGATTGTTAAAAATTACAAGGACATTCCTTAGATACTTCCTACTAACTTTCAGTTCATTTGGCTGATGGGTTTCAGAGGAAAATATTAAACTGTGAAAAGTTAACAGATGACAGACAACAAACGACGGACACCAAGTGATGCCAAAAAGCCCACATTACCTTTGGCAAGGTGAGCTAAGCAGAATATCAAACTGTGAATACCTACGTGTAATGTATATTATAAACATGTTACACTATATCATCATTAGTTAATTTCTAAGGGAGATAATGGCAAGTGTTATCTCACTTTTTACAGTTTACATTGAATAAGATTTATTTTTAGAAATTAACCAATCAGGATGCTTCCTACCAAGTTTTGATTCATTTAGCAAAGCGGTTTTAGAGGAGATGATTTTTTTAGAAATCAACAAATCAGAAACACGAATTGTCTATGGCGGTCATGTTTGTTAACAGATTGGAGCTAAATGAGCAATCTTTATAGAGGACCTTCCAAGTTTCGATTCATTTGGACAAGCGATTTCAAAGCAGAAGATATTTTTAGAAATTAACCAATCAGAAACAAGAATTTCCTGTGGCGGTCATGTTTATTAATGGATCGGGACGAACTGAGCAATCTTTATAGAGGACCTGCAATATATGTTTCCTACCAAGTTTCGGTTCATTTGGCCAAGAGGTGTCAGAGAAGATTTTTAAAAATCGGCCAATCATAAAGAATAATTCCCTATGGCGGCCATGTTTGTTAACGGATCGGGGTACACTGTCTATTCATTAGAGAGGACATTCCTACCAGGTTTCACTTCATTTGGCTGAGGGGTTTCCGAGCAGAATATTAAAATGTGAAAAGTTAGCGGACGACAAACTATGGACGCCAAATGACGGCAAAAGCTCACATTGCCTTTGGCATGGTGAGCTAATAAAAAGAAATTTAAACAAATAAGAAGGGTTGAATTAAAATGTGTAAAATACTTTCAGGGAGACTACATTTTGTTCATGACGTCACATTATTTTTTTCGTTCATTCACCAATGTCAGGTTATTGTGTTCTGTCTCACATTACAATTATATGACGTCATGTCAAAGTAGTTCGGCAGAGAACGTTTCGTGCAACGTCGCGCCATTCTTTTATCACCACAGTGTGGTGATACAACATCTTGTATCAAGACAGGCTACTTTCGTTAATTTCAAAGGAAAACGTACATAATGTTAGATAAACAACATGTTCCATCCTTGTTAAGTAATAGTAAAAAGTAAATAAACCTATGTTGTATTTTGGTATATGTTTGTGAAAATTTTGTTTTGCTTGATTAATTTTCAGTAATTCAAATGTTCAATGTGAATACTTTTTGGGGGGATGGTGTCTCATAGCAAGTGGCCACTTTGGCAGAGAATGAATGGATATCTAAAATGGCATTCTTAAATTCAAAGGTCAATATCTTGGTATATTTGAATAAGACTGATTTCTAGTCAGCAATTATGTAAATATTTATAGGCAATCACATCATGTATGACACGGTTGACACCAAGATACCCTTTTTAATGAATATTTTGATAAGGAGTTGGTGATTAGCAATTATTAAATAAATACTCTCGTTTTCAAACTTAGTTAACGATAACATGCTTTGAACGCCAAAATAAAAGAAAAGCTTTAAAATTTCAAATTTGTGTATTTACCAGATGTTTTTTTGTCAACTATGCTACATAAGGCAGTTTCCTGTGAATCATGTTTGACATCGTTAGCGTTACTCTGATCCTTCCTTTCGACGACTTCATGGTTAGCAGCACCTGTATCTTTAGGTCGAAAAGGCGGTCCTGCAGATACATAGCAATCATTTTCTTGAAGACCTTCCACCACTAGAATAATATTAAGGAAACAAGAAGTTAACAAAGTAGTCATTACTATCTGCAAAGTGTTATCTATGTTCCTTATTGTCGTTAACGAAATGTATCACATTCAACAATTCCGTATAATTTCAATATAATCTACAATTTAAATATATTTGTACATCCATAATTTACGTCATTGCTATCAGTTAGGTTTATCACATGAATAAGAACTAAGACACATCCCATTGCTGACCTTCATTCGTCTACAAAGCATGTTGGGTTAATAAATATATTTATGCACAATAGGTACCTATATTGAGTGCAATATCAAGATTTATGGAATGCACAGGGATCAGGTTATTATCAGAAAGCAAAATTCGTATAAAAATGTCAGTCCATTGGTTTAGATAGTGCCCTCTAAATAGGAACCTATTTATTTGTTTTATTGCATTGACCATATTAAACTTACAATGAAGTTTGTTTTTCTATATTATTGCTTTAAAACTCTTATTTGGTTTTGCGAGTTGTAGTATTGGTCCCTCGCTAAAAGGGTGAAAGATAGTATAATTTGTTTTGATATTTACTGTGAGAAACATCAATCAAATATGGATGCTGAAATACTCTAAAGAACCTCTGGTTACTATTATTTCTGAGTTCTCGTATTTTATATAAAATTGCATCTATCCAGACATTTGACTTTTCTACACTTGACACTACCATTCCTAGTGAAAATTAAAACCCCATTTAAATAAAATTATTCACAAAGAATTTTACTTCAAAAATGGTGAACATCATTACAAATTTATAGTTTTGGGTCACGAAATAACTTTCTTTCTCAAGCACATAACGACATCCAAAAAGTGATACACAGAAAATGAAGTAATCAGTATGATGGAATTTGTTATCGATAACATATTTGTTGTGTTGAAAGGGCATATTTTTCAACAAATCATCTGCATACCTCTGGGACAAAATGTGCGCATCTCCTTGCTGAAGATTTCCTATGCATTGTATCATTATGAGGCTGTGTTTATACATATACCTACCAAAGACAACATAAATACAGAAACTAAAGTATTTAATCTCACTTTCAGGAATATAGGTTATTTTCTTTCAACTAAAAATCCACACTTTTATAACTGGATTCCAAAGAACGTGAGAGAAAGGAAATAACAGAAAAAGTTTCCTCTGCTTCATTGCTGACATTTACCTTAAAGGTGACACCAATGGTCAACTTTCTACCAGTCATGATAACAAAAGAGACGATTTCAATTTGTTTTTATAAATATTCCATACCTTGCAATTGTCAGATAGCTATTTACCAATAACTCCCCTATCGAGTTTATATTTCATAATTCATGCGCTACGCTCTAGTTTGTTATTTGTATTCAGATTTTGTACCACGTCACGGTACTTTTTAGCACTAATATATTAAATAAAAAATAAAAAAAAATAAAAAATCGGAAAATACCAACACCTATTTGAAAGGTATTCTATCAGATGACAAAACATCGTATTGACAATTATAATTTGGTTCAAAGTTAACTAGTGTTTCACTATTATGTTTTGCGATGGCCAGGTATCTTATTTAACATTTCGATAACGATCGGGACGAAAGGCTCCCTATAATAAAACAAATTAATAGTATATGATATAGCTGAAAAATTTATCATTTTGGCTTAAACAACAATTGCAAAAATTTAGAACATAATTACTTCAGGGAGAATGTTAAAGGGTACATTCAATGTCAATAATAACTTTATTATAATTATACACTGCATGTACTTTAAAATTGACAATAGACCTAATATGATTAGAAACCTATTACATATAATGCACATCAGGGGCAAATCCATACTTTCCGATTGATGGCTACATGTTAGGCTTAAAATGTGTAGTGGTTGGACCAACATTTTGGCAAAAAGGTAGTTTTTTTAAAAAGTCCCCTTCCCTATATCCATTTCTGACTTTCACAACTTGAGAATATATGAATAGAATTGGAACATTATTAACAAGAATTTAAAACTATTTGCATAAAACAACACTAAAATTGTGATTACCTAAATTATATATATTTGAATTCCACGAATAACACAAATAGGTAAGCAAATCAAATAGAAATCCTTAATTTACATCCAATTTTGTTTACATGATAGAATGGGAGAGCAATTTTATTTTTATTTTATTTTTCTTCAACCAAATGTGACCTTTGTAGCAACATTTTGCTCATTAATAATATAGGTAAATATTAATATGAAAAACTTTTTGAAGTAAGAATATACATTTGTAACTAGCATTTTGAATAATATAGTATTAATAAATGGGTGTTTTCATAATGGCCTTGTTATGTGTCCAAGGTCTGTAATAATGGCCCAAGGAATATGTATTGGCCCGAGGCAACACCGAGGGTCAATACAGACTTCGAGGGCCATTATTACAGACCGGGGACACATAACAGGCCCATTATGAAAACACCCTTTTCTTAATACTTTTATTAACCAATTTAAAACAATATTTATATATGCCTCACCAGCTGTTCGAATATCGTATTTTCAGATTTTGTGTCCAGTAAAATATTAAATAATCTTCATTTGTAGCACTCAATTGCGAAAAATATTATACGGGTTCAGCTGCTTGAGGCGGTTGGTGTTTTTCTCCCATAGGTAACTGCATGCGGAAAAAATAAATTCATCAGGATGTAATACTGTCCGCAAATTTATAGTGGACATTTTGATGGACAGTATCATCGTCCGACTATTGATTGGCATTATCGATTTTATCGTCACTGTTCATTTTTATGGAGACCCCTTTATGATCCTTTCAACAGTGTGACCTCATTTATTTCATGACGTCATTTTAACAATATTGTGACGTTTTTTACCGTTGCTTTTTTAATTTTAAAGAAGTTCTATATGTGAAACATATGTATCAGATTTCAAATTGTGCAATCTAATTATTATTTACTACATACTTAGTTAAAATAAAGGCATTTTTGTATGACCAATATGACCGGAAGTAAACTGTCCGTATTTTCACACCCTGGAAAAATAACCGGTTATTAGGTGCCCCTCGTGCGCTTCAGACAAAATAAACAACTTCTGGTGTTTACGTCTGGAGACGTCGGAAGTATATAATAAATAGCTTAATACATGGGCATTTCCATATTGGCCTGGTTATCATCCCTTGACCCATATTGGCACTCGACTTCGTCTCAGGGCAATATGGGTGTCTCTGGATGATAACCAGGCCAATATGGAAATACCTATGTATTAATCTGTATGTATTTGCGGAACTTATTCATAAAGAAAATAAACGTAAGTTTCTTCCTCGAGGGACAAATCATATGTCCCTAGTGCAGTTAAAGGGCTAACACAACACATCCTAGTCATCTGTCCAACCGACCATTGCACACGATGACCTATCGAAATCTAATATATTTCATTCATCACGATTTTCGCAAAATCACATATCTGTTTTTAAAAATAATTACGATTTTTTTAGTCAAAAACGATAGAAAAAAACCAAGAGAAAGTGTTAAAATTTGACGCCGTTTTTTTCATAATGGACCACTTTTTTCCATAATGCCCTCTATGAATGCCCCGTAAATCCTGTAATGCCCTGCCAGGAGATTTATAAAACATAGGCATTTATAGTCATAACATAGTAAATATAATACTGTTGTTAAAAAAAGTGGAAATGTGGCGTCTAGATCGATCATTAAATGCAGGTTTTGGTTGCTACAAGTAACGGAGAATAGAATAGATAGGCACTATATTTTCCTTTTTCTTCCAACGGGACACCATAAACCTTTTTTTTTTTAAGTTATTAACTTATACACGCAAAGTTACTCAACCAACTTACACAATGCATGTATAAGGAACTATTTATTTGCACTATGCTGTTTCGTGGACATTAAATAAACTTTAGTTTCAGGTAGAACTATTATTAATTCATTCATTGTGAGGCAGCTTTCGATACATGTAGAACAAGGGAAACCATTGTTAGATTACTTGTTTTACATTTTTATTTGCTCTTGTTGTAGTCAATGTGTTTTATCAAATATGTAATTCTTCAAAGATATATTTAATAATCATTGATTTATACATAATCAACAAGGCTTTAAATACATGTGAAAAAATTGAAGAACAACATACTACACAGTAAGAACAGTTCCAAAGTGCAACAGAACAATTGTAGAAAGTGTCAAAATTGATACGCATCACTCACATAGCCTTGACCGTTTATTTTAATTGCTTGGTACTAGTTTTATGGGCCCAAACCAGCATTATTAATGAAATAATGCGGTCATGAAATTGTTTTTCACATATCAGTACAACTCCATCATATAAACTTGTGATATAAATTGATAGAAATATTATAGACAACCTAAAATATTTGTACTTTTGTAACTGGAGATATTAAATCAAACTGAGTACACCTACATTGCGACATGACAGTAACAATATTGCGAAGGTCTGTATACTTTACTGTAATATGCATCAAATAAAATTCATTCGCACTTTGCTTCTTAATTATATTATTTATATCTTATTTTCCCGCTGGGGCCCGGGTGGCTCAATGAGTTAGGTCGCTGGATCTAACAACTCATACAAGCCTATCACCAATACGGCGTGGGTTCGCGCCCGGCTTTGTAAATAACAAAAAGGGTGCACTCGACTCGCAGCCGCAAGTGATAAAGTTTACCAGTTGCTTGCCCATGGTCGGTGGTTCTCTCCGGGTACTCCGGCTTCCTCCACCACTAAAACTGGTCGCCATGATATAGCTGAAATATTGTTGAAAGTGGCGTTAAACACCAAAAATCAATCAATCAATATTTTCCCGCTTTATTAGTATTGTATAATTATCTTGGTATGAATATAAAAGATATACATTTATGTGTCTTATAATAACAACTCCTATTACTTACCCTCATCCCCATCTATTGGTGTCATATTCAGCCTAAAAAGATAATTTGTAGCATAACAAATCGACATACTGGTTATATTAACATATTAGGTCCCAAATACACAATTTCTCACTAATAAGACAGCACAGTTCCAATTTTTAGCCGTGTGAGATATCCTTGTCTCAACCCGTGGGTGAGATAAGAATTCCACGCTACTTTTCCCGTAAAAATATTACGTGTCGCAAAATGTCATTGTATCAATAAAATTGATTAAATATTTACGTTTTGCGTATTTATGTAGTCGTCCACTTATCAATTGCCCCCGAAAATTAGGTTACAATAGAAACATGCATCCCTTTTGCATCAGATTATGCAATACACATCAAAAACACACACGCTTACACAAATTAAGGGGAAATAACTCTGTTTGTTTACATCGTCTGCTAAAAGTGCATAGCTGTGAAATAATTAGTGAGACAAATAATCAAACACCGGTAAGCGGACAAGACGGAAAAATCTCAGACACCTGCTGGAAAGATTTATATTGATCTCCAACTCGACGGAGTCTCGTTGGAGACCAGAAATCTTTCCCTTGGGTGTCTGAGATTTTTCGGTCTTGCCCTCTTACCGGTGTTAGATCCTTTATATCTTTTTATAAATACATTGTGTCATATTATGAAAAAGAAATCATGTAATTCCGACATGATAGTCTACTGTCCATTTCTAGACATTTTATTTGATACCGCTCCTGTTACTAGGTATACAGCAAATTATATTTTATACCTTGAATTATAATTAGTAGAAAAGACGGAGTTATCGAATTTAGCGTGAAAATGTTTTTATATAATAAGGTATGTTCATAATCAAAAGATTAGAAAGCAAAATTATATAGAAGTCTTTGTGAGCAATGAAACCAAAGTGCTTGCACATGATAGATAAAAATAACCTAAGGCCACCTATGCATGAGAGAGAAGAATATTAGTTTTAATAATAATTTCATTATTCAGAAACTGTAAATTTCAATAATAAATATATCCAGTAAACAATATCAGTGGAGATACTATTAAGGGAGATGTTATCCATTAGTAAATTATGTGTGTATGACAAATATATTGGAACTTGCTATACTAAAAGATTGTGTATTTATTAGGAACATTCGGACATACTCCAAATTGTATTACTATCACTCTGTCGAGGGTATGATTTGGCTCACTGTTCGTTGCTTCTACAATTACCTGGTTCAATAAGGTCAAACACCCTCAGACATAGATAGCCTTCGCCAACAGAAAACTAAAGATCTGGCAACATTAATACCATCACAAACCGGGGTTGAATGCATGTACACCGAATGAGTTAGATGTTAGCTGTTACTGCACCACTAGTGACACCGTCGTGTAACTCTTGTTACAAAGACGGTGATAAGTCTTGATCGGGGAAAGGACTGGGAAGTGATTACGATAAATGAAACATAGCCGTGGTCATGTGTGACACAGCTATTCCGTGACGGTCAACGACGTCATGGTTGGCGATCCCTCTGAATTTAAAAAAAACACGCACATTGACATCTCCGATACCAAATACGAGTCTCAGTTTCAGAAGTCTTATCTAGTGTACTATGAAATTAATTAACATAATGCTTCAATGTATGCATAAATTATTGCATATCAAATTTTTATTACTAAATATTTTAATGAATCTACTAAATTTATCAAGGAATAGTTAGTGTTGCCCCCTCAAAATAAAATGTTAATTGATTGATTGATTTATGGTATACGTCAACATTAGCAGTATTTTAGTTATATCATTGTGAAAACAAATTATATTGCCATGACAACGAGAGCCATATATCTAAATTGTGTAAACCACATCTGTGATGTAATGGTTAGCATGCTCATCGCAAGTGCGTAGATCGTGGATTCGAGCCACAGAATCACAGACTATAACATTATTAGTTGTTGCTTCTCCGCTCAGCACGCAGCATTAAGGAGAAAGAGCAATGACTTGTTGGCTTGGTATCAGGATAATGTTTGAATTATGTAACGTTTGTAAACAAAGTCTAAAAACGCTTTCCTTGAGGTCACTGACACAAATAAATCAAAATGTAAAGTGTTAATGAGCACTTAAGAAACATCTACCTTCAATGGTGCATGGCAAGTATGTTGTTGTAGAACATAGAAACAAATCCTAATCACCATTTGTCTTTGCATGTAAATCAAATAACAGCGAGTGCTTGATAAAGTATTATCAATTATTAAAAATGTCTACTGTTGATTTGTCAATGACCCGTGCGTACAAAGCAAGTGCAACCTGCTTGTAGACGCCTAACGTCACAGGAGGGGGGTCCTATATTTTCTCAAAGCGCTTTGAATCCCACACGGTGAAGTGAGGACGAAATTCTTAAGGAAGAAAAAAAAAAAAAGGAAGGAAGAAATATTGAGAAATTTAATATCCATACTGTATTGAAGGCCATGTTCACAGTGTCGGTTACATATTTTTATTCGAGCTAAATGAAACTTTGTTTTTCATATGTTATTTCAAATTTGTGTCTTCACAGAAATGACAACGTTGCTTGAATACAAACATTTTAAAATAATTTCACATCTTTGATATCATCTGAATTCTTAATATGCTTGTTCGTACCTCACGCAAGACACATATTTTCATCACTAGAATTATTAACCCTATAAGTGGTGACGTCATGAATATTGTGCCGCTATCCACGTGACAATACGCGCAAAATACTTTAAAACTAAATCACGATATAACATGACTGGAAAACGTTGAGCATTGGTTAGGTGTAGGGGAACACACATACAGACCCTGGATCGTATAAGCTTACACTATGCACGAAACGCAAACGAACGAAAAACGCAAACGAAACGAACGGAAAACGAACGAACGCTTCACACGAACGACACGAAAAACGCACGATATACGAAACGAACGCACGATACATGAAACAAACGCACGATACACGAAACGAACGCACGATACACGAAGCGAACACACGATACACGAAACAAACGAACAATACACGAAACGAACGCACGATACACGAATAGTATCGTGTTATTATTTGAATGACTTTTGTGCAAATTGATGTGATTAACTTCTGTAATATTATATTTTATTATAGGATTAAACACTGTTTTTTAGGAAATTATCTATGTATAAACTCCGGCAACTCACTCACAAACTGAATAAAGTCCAAAGGACTTTATGTAAAGTTTGTGAGTGAGCTGCCGGAGTTTATATATACATAATTTCCTAAAAACACAGTGCTTAATCCTTATAATTCTTATTCTTGGACATTGTGTTTCTTTTCTACGCTAAATACTATTAAAGAAATACCCAAGAAGAGTCTCAAACAATGGACATACAATACACATGATTGTAAGCTGAAAAAAAATCCGCGAAATGTTATTGACGACTTTGGAACATAACCGACATGACATCATAGGCATCATATGAAGACTTCCAGTTTGAAACGTAAAGATTAGACGTTATTTGGCTTCGTGTACGCTTCAAGTTTGATACAATTTAACTAAAATATGTGTTCAAGGTAAGCTTTTTAAATATTTTGGTGTATTGTTGTAAATATGACATGTAGAATTTCACATTTTCAAGATGGCAGATCCTTGTTAGTATCATTGCTCGTAGATGAATACGCGTGGAATGACCGGGGAAAAAAGGAGTCTGGTAAACGGAAATATCGATTTATATATTCCTTTTGAATGACGTAGAATAAGTGACGATATCCAATCGGATTACGAGTTATTGATAAATTCTAGTAAGAATAGAATTATAAGCAAGTTATTTATATAAATGATAAATTAGTCGGTAAAGTAATAGGATAATACAATTTATATTAAATAGTTTATATTACCAATGTGTTTAATAATTATATTTATGATTAAATTTTAAATCTCATATATTTGACTTCCAAATATGACTTTCTATTTATATAATTAAACAAAATTTATATTTATTTGATTATATAATTATACAGAATTTATATTTATACATGTATAATTATATAATTATACAGAATTAATATTTATAATTATTCAGATTCTGAATTCCAACCAGACATAGGTGTATCAGTTATTTTCTCGGTTAAGCTGTCCGAGAGGCCTGTGGCTTCAAAAGGTCATATAATTGTTAATAAGAATGAAATTACAAATGTAAGAGTTGACATTTCACACCTGCAGTGCATGTATTTCCCAGGTGAAACTGCCAGAGTCGTTTGTTTACATACATGTAGATGATTTCTTGTTTATTTGTCCTAGAGTAAATTATAGAAAAAATGCATTTATTAAATATGTTTTTCCCTTATTGTACAAAATTACTGGTACATGTAAATAAAGGAAATACATGTTTGTATATGTAAAATTTTGCTTACACTGTAATTATTTTTTTTTTAATAATAGTAAGATTGAAATTGTAGTAATTATTTTAAACTGGAAATCGTAGCGTGGGTTCGTTTCGTGTATCGTTCGTTCGTATTTCGTTTCGTGTATTAGTCTAATTTAACTGGCGAACGATACACGAAACGAAAGAATAAATTACACGCACAAAACGCAAACGAACGGAAAACGAACGAACGATACACGCAAACGAAACGAACGAAAAACGCAAACGATACGAAATATCTGTTAAGTTAAATGATCCAGGGTCTGCACACACACACACATAATATACAAAGGTATTTCCCTACACAATGTTACAACGTATTCATATTTTCACCTGATCTATGGCATTTTAGTCCATAAGTAAAAGAATGTTATGAATATGTTACGAAAAGAACAAGAAAATCCACTACAAATCAGTGTTTGTTTTCAAACTGGGGATAAGATCATTATCTACGTGTTTACATGTGGGTATTGATATGGTACCCCCTTCAGCACCTCTGTGGGGCCTGAGACCAAAACAATTGTGTCATAGCATTCATGACGTCAACTTTAAAAGGGTCAAGAGTTCCATTGATAAAACAAAGTGTGTTGTACCTAATTTGAGTGACCAGGTGGTAGGATAACACAACCAAACATTCAAGTGAAATTAATAATGTGAAATGATTTTTTAATGTTTGTAATGAAACAACTTGACATTTTCTATGAAGACACAAATTTGAAATAATATCTAAATCATGGCCATCAATACAAGAGGAACTTCAAATCTCTTTAAAAAATATAATTTGATGCACATTTGTTTTTTCAGTATTTTTGAGACTTCTTACTTCTTTTTTTTTTCTTCAAGAAATGCGTCTTCCCGCTGTCGTGTGTTATGCAAAGCACTTTGAAATTCTTTAAATATCATATCTTTATATGCATATATCAACGTAAAGACCCCCTGTGTAACATACATAAGTCTAGTGTATGGGTTTTGTAAAAGCTGTCATTAACCAATCAACAGCCTATATCCAGATATTGATGGTACTTTTCCGTATAAATATTGGTGATATTCAAATTAGATTTTGCAGTTTAAAGCTACGAGCAAGCTATAGGAATTTCAATGCGTCCGTCACCGAGTCGACAATTTAAATCTGTTAGTGATCTGCAAAAATCCAAATCATTTTGTTGTTTCATAACGATTTTAGCCATTTCTTTGAGATCGCGTGTGCAAAAATGATCATTTTGGGATTGGTGTGGGAACCTTTAGCCCAGAAGCTAGAAATGTGAAGTTAATCCAGTAGGAAACCCAGCGTGGTGACAGGAGAGTTCCAAAGTCAAGTCTCAGTAACGTGACTTTCGCTTCATTTTTGATGAAAAATGACGTTCAACCCTTCGGTTAAAATACGGCGGTTTACAATAAATACGTACTCCTGAAATCAATTACAATATTCGGAAGATGTCTATGGATAAATAGAAATGGATTGCATCATTTCAGTTTTTACTTATACATGTATAGTGTACAAATATCGAATTTTGCTACTTGAAGTGGACTGAATTTCAAAAAAACAAATGTCGAGGTGGTTCTATTTAAGTGAGAAAATTTAATTAAAACAATATGATGGCTTTTTGTGACATCCATTGCCTGAGGAAATCATCTAGGACCCTTGTCATACCGACAACTAGTGTCAATGTCTTATGGGATACAATTGTTCCACTTAGCTCTACACCCACCTTGATCGATCGACAATTTGCCAAACATCGAAATTCATTGTCTTTCGGAACACATCGTTGGTGTTTCTTAACATCAACAATAAATGACACCTAAGTGTGCATCCGAAAGAGGATATTTCATCTGGGAAAGGAGTGTCCCTTTTTATGTCTTATTTTTATTTTCTTGTATTAATACGTATTTTTCAGTTTTATTTAATTAGTTTTATTGTAATATTGTTTTAGATATTGTGCATTAGGTAATTTAGACTGGGGAATTACTATTTATCATCACTTTAAATTAAAAAAAATATCATCTATGATACTAGACTTGCACAGGGGATGTACAACAATTAATAATTTCAATTTAATTTAATTTCAATACAATGTACAACAGGTATGAGATAAATGGAAAGAAACAAATGTGTGGAAAAAATAACTAGAGGCTGACATGAGCCTGTATCGCTCACCTGACATAAACTAAGTCCTCTGAAGAATGTCTGCATGCCGAATACATCTAAGTTACTATTCAAATCCCATAGGTTTCTATGTTAAAACTATGTCTGCTCATGGCAGCCATCTTGGATGGAGGTAGTAGTCACCGGACACAATTTTAAAAGTATACTACCCAAGGACCATCCATGCCATATTTGCTTTAAATTAGCTGACTGGTTTCAGAGGGAAGACTTTTAAACAATTTTCCCATAGGGTCCTATGTTAAAACTATGTCCGCTGACTGCGGCAATCTTGGATGGAGGTCGGGATCACAGGACATAATTTTGAAAGTTGACCACCTAAGGACCATTCATGCCATGTTTGCTCTAAATTGACTTGCTGGTTTCAGAGGAGAAGACTTTTAAACATTTTTTCCATAGGTCCTATGTTAAAACGAAGTCGAGTCATGGTGGCCATCTTGAATTTCCGATCAGCAAACGATTCACAAGTTTAGTACAGGATCACCCAATGATCATTCCTGTAAAGTCACAATTCAATTGGCTTAGTGGTTTCTAACAAGAAGATTTTTTAAATTTCGACCAATCAGAACACATTATGGGCCCTGGCAGCCATGTTGGATTTCTGATCAGCGCC
>MJUT01033025.1:141711-156818 GCA_002080005.1 Gigantidas platifrons
TCATTATCGAACTTGACCTAGTTCTTCATAAGATACACTTACATACCACACCTAGCTTCAATCTGACTTTTCATTCACAAGTTATCATCTGGAAACCAAAAAGCACACGGACGGACGGACGGACGGACGGACGACACCCGTTTCTATAGTCCCCTTCGACGAAGCATCGGGGGACAAAAACAATAAAGATGAGCAACAGCAAAACTAGATACAAAATACATTTAGTGTTGCGATTATAAAGTCCATCAGCATAGATGTAAGCAAACATTGCATGTTATGAAACCATATTAAATGAAGCGAAAGTATGTAAGGCCAATGACGAGAACACATATTAAATACGAGGAAATATAAAACTATAGAACCGTCAGAGTTATCTATTGTATTCTTCATACCAAAAGTGAAAGAGAAAAAAATTATTGTTTGACAAAGCGGAAAAAAATATTAAACGGGAGATGGGGGGTTTCCAAAATTTGCAATGAAAATGAACAACACCTCTGCAAATCAGGTCAAAAAACATTTTAAAATGGGATGATTAACAACTCCAGAAAGGTAAACAAAATCGAGCAATTACCTCTCTACCTCAAATCAATGAACACAAAAAAGACAACGACATTGGAAATCCAGGTTCTATCTTCGGACGGATATTGGTGCAAACTTGCAGATACAGAATGTGATCGTTTCCATATATAAAGGGAATTTACCACATGTTAATTACATATGGACTAACCGGTAAAGAGAGATACTAAGGATTAAAATATAATTCTTAGATTATATTAGGTGTTATACCATCCGGAAGTCAAGGTTTTGAACAATTTAAGATTTACAACTGGTCAATCTCTCTTACTTAAGGGTGTAGGCCTAGGGTATGGGAGATAACTCTATTTTCAGTGTCTTCTCAAATATATGATCATCTGTGCGTTTGAAAATTCCCCCTCAATTCCAAGCTTCTTGGTGACAAAGATTGTTTACATTGGATATGGCCAGTTAAAAAAATGACTCCTTAACCTTTTACCCTTCCATAGCTGTGCTTCTTGTATTTTTATATCTTATTGCTACTTATACCAGTGTCAGGCAGTGTGTTGTTATTATTATATGCCAGTGCCCACAAGATATCATTGAAATATCTCTTTCTAGAAAAAATCTTCATCGAAATATGTTGTCAAAAATGCAAGAAATGTAACACAATTTGGGTGAAAACCTTTTTCTATTGAATTTCAAGTGTTTGTCCAAAACAAATTAAATATATACACCAAAATCTTAGATATTATGACACTATAGAGCAAATCCATTTGATGGTAGTAAAAAAAATAGAAAGCTATGTTTGGGAAAAACATTGTAATATCTGATCATCTCTTATACCACCGCCCCCTTCTCCTAAGACAACTAAAGAATAAACCAGAATCAAACGAATACAACTGGAGCACAGAATTTGAAGGAATTTAACAATACAGCTGCGTGGCTGTCTGTGTTTTTGGGTTTTTCTTTGCAATGAATTAATCAAGTAGAGTCACCCTCAAACCACCCCTCCCCCTCCCTAGCTGACATTAAAATAAAAAAGACAAATGCAGTCATTTGGTAATTTGGACATCCACTGTGTCAATTATAAGAATTCAAAAGCTTTTTGTTATTGGTCACTAGTTATTTTTTATCTCACAAACAAAGAAACTAGCAAAGGATGGGTGGGTGATAACCTTCCTCGACAATTTTCATTTTGTTCTGGGTGCCATCCATGAAAAACATAAATTTTAATATTTAAGACATCTGACGGTAAAAGTTTGTAAAATTTGGTGCAATTATGTCTATATGTCTATTCTTCAGTGTGACATTAATTGACAGGAATTTTTTTAATCCGATTTTTAATACCAAGGTCGTCCTCGGGGCATCCCCCCTTTTTTTCCGTTTCCACTGTTTTGTACGTGATTATCTCCAAACAGAATATTCAGATATGATAGATATTTCAGATTTATTCAACAACAACACTTTCAAGTGTATTAAAGCCAAAATATTCCCATTCAATAAGAAATAAATGTGCATATCCATTAGAATCTTCTGAAACTAGTATTGCCATCTGGAGTCAAGAATACCTCCAAAATTTCTATATTTAGGATGTGCTATGGAGAAAACGGTACGGTGAAATTTTTTGAAACTTTGGCAGATAATTTATTTAGACATATCTATTCCATGATGCAAATTTAAAAACAATTGAATGATGGGAAAAATTTAAGGTAATCCAGGTCTACGCCCTTAATGTATGGTAAAATATTAGTAGGTATATTATGGCTAAGGAGAATTGGATCTGATAAATGTGAGAAATGCCTTAATATATTAGATAAATATATCGCATATGTGATATGGATGAATGATGGTCGTTCTCTCATGTCTACTGCTGGCGATGTCATTTTATCTTTATACTTAGATTTACCTGGTCGTGCTAATAGTACCTCGCAGTCCTTTGTTCTTACCTTGTGGGTCTACGTTGAACAAATAACTAAAGTTGTTGCCTAGTCCATTATGAACAGAAATTGAATATTGCCCAAAATCAGCCTGTGTAACGTTGTCTTTTTCAAAACAAGCCGTGTGTCTAAACATACTTGTCTGATTACAATTTGATGAAAATGTTTTTGTTGTAGACTTATCAGCTGACCTAAACCGCCATTCTACAACTGGTGGTGGGTAGGCTATTATATGGATTTGCATTTTCAAATGTTGACCCAGTGCTAGTCCTATTTGATTTACAGGTTCAAACAAGGTGTCTCTTCGTGGTGAACCTAAAAATGCAGCAATCATAGCGGATGTATCAACACAAGTCAGGATTTTACAACGGAGTCATAATTATTTTGCATAACATTTTGGATACATTATAGAAGAGCTTGAAGATACCAAAGTGGCAATCAGAATCTGTATATCGAAGAACAGACAATACAATGGCCGCACCAAAAAGTACAATAGGACAAACAGCGATCTACAAAACATACATATAAAAAAAAAAGATCGAGTAACACGAATCCCACTTAAAACCGGGTGTTAACGCAGGTGCTCCGGAAGGTTAAGCTGTTCCTTCTCCATTAGTGGCACCTACCATTTTAATCTAGTTACAAACCCGGAAATAAGTTATAGGTGTCAACTGGAAATATCGTTCCATGTGTAAATTCAGGGATTACTGGCATGATTCAAATTTGTTAATATCTGATTTTGTATCCAGGATGGTGAATTAGACATAACAGTGGATGAGAGTAATATGGCAAGCTAATGACACAACTGTTCGTATTTCCAGTTTTTGTTTTGCCTGGACTGTCTGATATATTTTCTTATGGTTTACAATATGTTTGTATTCTTGTGTCCATGTCTAAATCCTCCCTTTATTCGGGTTCTCTTGAGTAATGTTTCACATACATGTAACTAATATGATAAATTTGTTAATGTCATCAGAGACAGATTTTAGTTATTGTGATGATATTGGTTACAGATGATACATACATAAAGTTATAACGACAATGTATTTTATCAGTTGAATGTTTGTCTCAACGTTATAAGTAATAAAGCAGTTATGTTGTACATTCTGGAAAAGAATTATGTCTTCTTCCTACATAGTCATATTCACAGTAAGAAAACAATAACCATTAGTTAATCAGTCCAGTTACAGCAAAAATGTTGACTGAAAAGGATTGACCAAGTTTGTATTGTATTCTATTTAGATTAGATTTTGCAGTCGGATACTAGATTTGAGATGTACCAGTTAGCGCCGTGGTAATCTGATTACTGGAGACACAAAACTGCAGATATTTCAAGTATGTACCTTGATGAAAAGACAATGAGCAAAGAACAAATCTAAAGGATCATAGTGTATCTGCCTGCCCAGCTTTACAGAACTGATGTCAATATTATGTACTTACATCTAACATAAAGTTGAACAACTCTCTTGTCGCTGTAACTTTCCATGTTTATAATGTTTGTTGCTGTACACATATAAAAGCCAGCATCTACACATTTAGCCTTTTGAATCGAATAATTACTCTGAAGGACGCCATGGTTTCCTTTATTCAGCGTCTTGTTTTCAAAAGTCCATTCCATCTTTGATAGTGGATTACTTTCCACATTGCACTGTATAGTTGCTGTATCGTTCTCTACGATTTCATTGCCATCAATTACAAACAAAAGCACGATTTCAGGGTTATCTAAAACAAGGAAAAAATAATATCAAAATTATGTACCCGAGCAGTCAAATCGCATGATATCATGTTATATACGTGGTTAGCATAAATTGATAAGGATGTAATTTTGTTTAATATAGATGCAATCGTTGCTGTTGATATACATATGACCATATATTTGTGTTGAGTATCTTTTCTGTTGCAGATGTATTCTGATTACTCTGACGCTTGTATTGCTGTTCTAGACAATAGTGCTGTTTATGTGAAAATCTTTAATAAAAATGATTTACGGAATGCCATAATTATGCTGAATTTTGCATGATGCTTTATAAATAATGTTCCTCGATAATATCCCATTAATGTTCTCGCTTAAATTAGGACTATTATAATATCCGATTCCATAGTTCTTCAAACTCGTCTTGGAATCAATACAAAAACTTATATAAGCACTAATGTCTCTTCCATATATAGTACGTAAAAGGTACCTACCCATTAAGATAAAACGAAACCTTGTTTTATTTCTTTACTACATTAGTGTTGGTTTGTCTATCTCCATTCTGACATTTTACTGTTTACCACTCCCTCTGCCCCAACTATTGTTGGGAGTTTTACATTTTGCATATTTATTATGATTTATCTTTGCTACATGTGTATGCATGCATTGGTGTCATTCTTTTCTATTCTTGAACATTATTGAATAGTTTTTATTTTCAACCTTTCATGGATATACACATCAATTAAACCAATATCCAAAAAAACTTTACGTAACAATTATCATTGGAGACACATTCCATGACTGTATATCGCTTGACATCCCATTTGTAGAGATGTTAGACCAACTATATTCTAGATAGATGTTAAGGAGCAAACGATTTTCAACCGCAATTTTTAAATGTACGCATACAGCACAATGACACAAATATTGTCTTCGGCTACAGTTTAAATTCATAGAACTCAAGAACATATTTGTTTATCTAATTAAAGGGAAGTAAGATAGTGTGAATGTGTGGTTTTTGCTCAACACCATGCGAGCTATTTATAAGCAATATCGTGTCAAGAACAAGATACGATGAGATGATGATACTTCTTGCTTTCTACTACACCAACATAAGGAGCTGAATTTTGTTAGAGTACTAGATCACATAAACATCAGCTCAGCAGTTAGATATATCTATCCGTCTTGTCAACTAGAATAATACCAGTGTCACTCGCGATAAATTATAGTCGATTTTAAAGCTATATTAGTACCCATGGACCCTTTTAATTTTAATAAATAAATCAATAAATGTCTTCCTACAATTCAATTGTATTTAAAATTATGTGTTTGTTCCAGTTTGTTTTGTTTGGGTATATTCTACAATCAAACAACATGGCCTTTGGAGCCATGTTTTGTATTTTTGATTTTCAGCGTACCTGATGATGTTTATGCTAGAAACGCGTCGTGCGCACTAAATTTTATATATACGTTTTTATTTGATAAAGTCGAAATGGACAACAGCTCTTGGATTGCCTTCGATTCTGAAAAAGTCGAAATGGACAACAGCTCTGGGCTTGCCCCGGTTTTGCGCATACCTGATGATGGTTATTCCAGAAACGCGTCGTGCGCACTAAATTTGATATAGTCGAAATGGACAACAGGTCTTGGTCCGCCTTCGATTTGATAAACCTCTTGGCGAGTCCTTGATTTTGATAAAGCCCTAATGACAACAGCTCTTCGTGTGCCATAGATTATGATAATTTCGAAATGAACAACAGCTCTTGGCGTGCCCTCGATTTTGATGGAGAAGAATCTGTAGGCTCATCGCTCGTTGTCAGTTTAAGATATGAACTCTGGAGTGGCCTCACATGGCCTGTTAATGTATCGCCAGTGGAAAAAAAAAAACAAGCACAAAGGAACAAAAGCATCTAGTTTTAATTATATATAATACATTATGTTCTAATTCGTCTAACTCAAACTAACATAAAGTATTTATTAAATAAAACAAAAAACACTTGCTTATAGGAACAGCTCGCCAGAGTGTGCAGCAATTTTATTTTTATTAAAATAAATCGAGAGTTCTTATTAAATCGCACATTGTGCGCTCCAGGACATAGACAGTCTACAAAATAAAAAGAAAAAATATAAATAGCATGAAAACATATTACTATGATGATTATATACAATATCAAGTCCAAAGCATAACATTTCTTAACTAAAACCCGATACACTTGTATTCAAATTGGGAGGGTTAGGGGGGAATGGAGTTAAAGCGAACCTTACAGCACTAGATTTGAGCTTCGAATGATAAAATCTTTATTGTTATTAAACATGAAACCCATTCTCGCGAAAACATACCCGTGCTATTAACATATGCATTTTTATTCATATGTAAAAGCTGTATTGCGACAAAAAACGAACATTTGTTTTTTAATGTGAAGCAAGGCAAGAAGTTGGCATCTACTGTTTGAGGTAATCAAGTTCACCATCTACTGTAAAATTTTCATGTTCGACCATATTCCTGTTTTAAAAACATCTGCAAAACGTGTAAATCAATAAAATATTATACATACGTTTAAACAAATACAAATAAATAATAAATAAATAACGCCTTCCAGAATTAATTTTAGCTTTGATCACATCACTATTTACTAAAATATACAAATGACCATGTCTACTATAATAACCAGTGATATTAGGACCATTTCACAATAATAAACATCAACTATACTTCATTAAGTATTGACTACATAGCTATGTCTCTACAATATCAATCGTTTGATAATAGGAACAAAACACGATATTAAACAAATATCTAGTTAGTTAAGTACTTCATTTAATAATGAATCCATTTTAAAAACTACACCATGTCTCTACAATATCATTGTGCGATATTAGGATCATGTGTACGTTTAAAGACAAGCATCTAGTCTTACTGCTAAAACAGTAGCAACGAAATTTTCTGAACCAAATAAACACTTGGGATTACTTCCATTAGTATATATTATATTTGTCTCTGAACTCCAGGACATCTTAAACATAATCTTGATAAACAAGACTTTTCTTGAAAATAAATGGCCAAAAAGGGGCCAAGATCCATCTAGGTATAATGAGGGTACCCTTTCCTCTGTCAAAAACAAGATGTTTTTGTCGCCCTAACTACCATGTAAATAGGGTGTACTAACCAATTATCCCCACCCCCAACCAATTTTGCGTAAAAGCATCTACTGCTTCTGAACCGAGATTCTAGAAAAGAGAATTGAATCTATCTGTTTAACAATTCATGTTTTTTTTCAGCATAAATTTATGACAATTGATGACAATGTAATATTTTCATAACACAGACGTCTGTTTTTTTAATAGCATTGTTGCTACGACTTTGATAAATCTATACTCAGCAGTACTGAATATTAGATAATTATGTGTTCGTTATGAAAGAATAGTAAATACGAAATAGTGCCATTTATAAATTTATAGAAACAAACGTAACAATTCCCAAGCATCTTGATTTTTGGTTATCTGTCAATCTGTTTGCAAGAGGTGTGGCTTGCGATACTTTTTCGGAAGTCGCGGTCATTTCGATGACATCAATAAGTCGATCTACTAATCTCAAAATTGGAAAAAATATTTATAAAACCACCATATTAATTTAGTTATACATGATCATATCTTCCTAAATATTGGTGTTTTCACAACATTTGAAGGGATTTAGGTATATTAAATGGGGCTTTTCTGTGTTTTCTGGGACTTTTCAGTGATTTCAGGGGCTTTTCGGTTATTCGAACTACAGGCATTTGACAATACCTGTACACAAGCTTTAAGCCATGCATGAAAATTGTTACGCCAAGACTCGAGTACACAGAAGTCTTTCATTATCAAAGTGGTTAGTATTTATTTTAATAGAAATTGACCTTCTATTTTATACCAAGATCCTACATGTATTATTAAATGCACCAATGTTAGCGTACGTTTTAAATGAAATAACCCTTACACCATAATACGACTATTCTACTTCATGTATCAATGCATGTGTTACCCATTTTTTTCAGTGGGTAACAGATCAACAGTAAGAAAAATATTCTTCAATGGTGCAAAATTAGTGTCTGGGAGCAAGTCCCTGTGACGCGGTTGGGAACACGTGGTAGTAATATATTGCATCATCAGTCCACAGTCACTTGTCTGTGATCAGTCTATCATACATCATACATGTAAATTTTTATTTATTTAATTAATTATAAACGAAAACCACGATTTGCCATCAATTTTAAGATAAAGAAAAACTTCATTTCAAGTCGATAAGACATGCATAGATTAATTAGTTTGCCTTCCACTGATGTGTGTGTAAAATGTGGAGGGGGAATCTAAGATAATTGTAGCTAGGGGCAGTACTAGTCCACAGCGGTCAGGTTGCAGGTTCCGATGTGGAGTCTAGATATGGGTATACTGTCATACTTCTTACTCTTCGCTATGTTCATTAATTGAGTATCAGGAGATTGTTATTTGTATATACTACAGAAGGGTGATGCACAAATGTAGGAGCCGTCGTTTGTCGTGATCGTATGATAGTTGGATTAACGACTACATTTACCTGTGCAATCAGTGCCCATCACCTCTAAGGTTGTGAGTTGGAATCCCGCAGATGGCGAGGTGTACTCGATATATCATTATGTGATTGAGTTAGTCAGTGATTTGCGAGAGGTCTGTCGTTTTCTCCAGGTACTCCAATTTCCTCTACAAATAAAACTGACTGCCACAGATTTAACTGAAATATTGTTGAAAGTAACATTAAACACCATAACACTAACCTTAACCCTACACAAATGTATTTATATATACATATGTATACACCTACTGTAATTATTATACATGTACATAACTACTAATGACTGCAGGATACAAATGTACAAATACTATTTCTTGATTTTAACAAAGTTCTGTCTTTAAGTAAATTATGACAATATCATTATTTCAAAGAACGTGCAACTTAATTGTTCATTAGTTACAAAGAATATTGAAGTTTTTTCCCCATCCCCCCATTGTTTGGCAAACATTTAACTTAATTACAGTTTCAGTTCATGGCACTCTGCTATACTTTATATCTTTAATTTCTGACAAAATTTCACACATGATTTGCTTTACCCTCAGTAGATGTTTGTTGGTTTATCTGTGTTATTAAGTCCACCTGATTATTGCATCAATTTAGAATTTTTGAACTATATCTAAATGAATAATACACAGATCAAGTTTGTTCTTGCAGTTTCCTTTCAAAATACAACATTTTAATACCTAACATCTCTGGTGAGTGACAATAGGCTCACTGGAACCTATTTTTTTTTACTCTATAAAGGGGTTGTATTAAAAGCATGTAAAAATGCATATTTGTATTTGTTTAAGGTGGAAACGTTGAAATCGTCTATTAAATTTAGCTTGATACATGTACAGTGAGTCCTTTGACTAACTTGGGTTTTTATTTCAGAGTTAACACAAAGAACAAAAAACAATGGATGATTTAAACTCAAAGAAGATTTAAATACCACAGAAGAATCAGCATAAATCTTAAAGGAACGGGAATATTTGACTTAAAAAGAACCCAGATATATACTCGTACATTTGCATGATCAGAAGTAATCGATAAAATAGAATTTTGGAGCTGTTTGTACAGTACAGCTCAAGGCATAGTCTGATAAATACCTGGCATGCCTCATACCTGGCATCCAATGCCAGGTATTTATTGCTTTGTGATTAACCCATCTCCACAGTATCACCTGTGGTTCCAATATACAACAGGAAATGACTAATTACATGTACAGGTAAAACCATCATTCACAGGTGACTTACCTTTGTATTTTATAAGTTACATGTATATGAAGAATATTTTCAGATGAATGTTTTCATTGAGAATAAGATTGGAAAATTATGCACAAAATAAAAAAAAGTTAAGGCTTATATTGGGAATTACATTAAAAAAATAAAACATTTGAAACAAATTTCATATAATGAATTTTCAAAATCCCATGGAGCTTTCATGTGGACCTTTAATATTTTTGTATTATTAATTTTGTTGGAATCATTATTGGGAAAATAGTCAACAAATGTTAATTGTATTATTTACCTTACTTCTTTTTAATATCAGTAACACAGTATCTTTAATCGGTGACCCTTTAATCAACATCTTATTTGTTTTGAAAGCACTTTTATATTGTTTTGTATGTTGAAACTATTTTGATAACTTTTGTCAATAAACATGATATAAAAATTACAGTGGCGGATTCAAGGGGGGGCTTTGGGGGCTTCAGCCCCCACGTCGAAAAAGTCAAGCACATATATTTACATACGCTTTTCAAGGCTAATTTAACGTCACGATATGGCTTTTAATCGAATGGTTTCGATCTGTGTGATGAAAGTAAAACAAAACACAAATTAATTTCTTTGTATTAATTTAATCTTCAAAGAAGTAATTAAGTAATTATGCTAAGTCAAATATACATATTTTTTTATTTTTTGGAATGTATTGTCAAAATACCAATTAATCAGGTATTGTTTGAAACTGTTATATAAACATGTCCAGTGTCACAATTGCATATAGGTATAATCACCAACAGCTGTAAATTGAGGTTCTTTGAAGGGAATTCTTTTTAAATAACATTTATTTTAACAAATAAAATGAAAGGCAATTATTGCTGTTTTTAAATAAAAACATACATGAGTTTCCGTTTTGAAAATATATGAATATATATAGCATATTTTAAACTCTAAATGAAAATATAAATACATTATAAAATAATTAAAATTAATTAGAAATGAAATAGACTTAAATTAGATTTTTTTCCTGCTAATGCTCAGACCCTTGAACACTTTACAAAACTGCCAAAACACACATACACCAGACCAAGAGCAGCTGATGTAACTTCTTTGTTGTATTGCATTTGCAACTTTGATTTTGTCGTAACCATTGTTGTTGTTCAAATGTGCCTGGCTTTTAAGAAACCAATACAAGAGAGATCATTTTGGGAGAGGACTAATTATAGGCTATATGCCTGTCGTCCAATCCTTTTGTAAATTATTTACAATAAAATATTTGAATTGAATTGAAATCATTTGACATAGGCATATCCTTAAAAAGCGTAACTTTAGTTCAGATCTCACTAGACTGCAAAGCAAATGTTGAACAATTGAGCCACCAGTGATTTTTCACTCGAAATGCCCCAAACATTTTCCCGCCTCCCTCCGCTCGGCGCGATTTTTTAAAGTGCACCCCCCTAACTTGAAATCCTGGATCCGCCCCTGTGGAGTGTTCCAATATGTGAACCGCTAGACATAGAGGTTAAAAAACCAAGAATATGCGGACACATAATAAGAGATAATGTTGAAGACTACTTTAGGAAGTCAATAACTGTACCTTTTCTCAACTATGCGCTAAATGAAATGAAAACAAGGTTTACCGACCTACACATCAGAGCCGCTTTGGGACTACAGTTGGTTCCATCTATCATTGAAAATATTGCTCCATATCTGAGCCCGCCGTCAACAGAGTCTCTGGATCCGCCCCTGGATTAATTTAATTTTTAATTTTGCCATAAACAATGCCATTTTTAACATGTAAAAAAAACTTAAAACTTTTTTATGCAAGAATATTTTGTCATAAATTTATAATCCATATAAAATTAATTTTTAATTGTTTCCTGTAAATGCTGTAGTGAGTGTCATTAACATGAAAAGAGTTGTTTATTAAACAATATATCTAGTTAGAAAACAATAAATAAAAGATTATCCCAATCCCTTTCCTTCTTAATTTCTCATTTATTTAAATTTTGATTTTTTTACATTAAATATATCTTTTAAAAACACCTCTTTCAAAGCTAATTATTTCAGGTATTTTTTTATTTCTTTATATCTATGAAAATCTGTAATTACACAGCCATAGAAAATTATGCAATTAACATACAGTCATGGAACATAATTATTTGCCACCCTCAATTTTACGCTATATACATTTTTTGTATTTCATATAAAACCACATTTTTCAAAAAAAATTATAGTGAAGTCATGTTTCTATACAGATTTTGATCATTTTTGCACCAGAAGAAGCAGAAACATTTAAATATTTTTTGTTTATTTTAGCACGATTTTCGGTCAGATTGCCTTTATTTTCTTATAATTTAAAGACAAAAATTACTATCAGATAAACAAATAAAATTCAAAGAATTCTGCATGTCTTGAAATAAATTTCATAAAACTCTGCCCAGAGATAACTTTAGCATATTTTTTTGAAAAAAAATGTGGGTTTATATGAAATATATAGTAAAAAATCAAGGCTGGCGAATAATTATGTTCCATGACTGTAACTACACACAATTATCAATATATTTTGATTTTTCAAAAGTATCCAGTAAGGTTTGAATTTTGACAGCAAAACTATATTTAATGTAAGTTAAAATATAACTAAATTAATTTATTTTTTAAACTGACATGTGTAAATTCATAATTTAAATTTCTGAGCCTCTCATATTTTTTTTTTTGTTTATCTTTTTTTAAATGCAAATATTTTTTCTGCATAAATTGATGCAAATGGAGGGAACATCTACAAAATTATAACTTTATGCATTCTATGCAGTTTTAAATTTTCAGTTCAATGTCTCTTACAATTTCATGACAAAAAAACAATAATAATAATTATTCTCTACTACAAATAATTTAAATTTTACAAATATTTTCCTATTTATTCTGATATCTTTTCATAAAGAAATATTTCAATTAAATTTCTCAATTGTATTACATTGTACATGCTAGTATGTTATCAAACACTAATAATTAATAATCATTTCCTGTACATGTATTTTCTACCTGCCCAGGTGAACAGGGAAATGTTACCTGTGTTTTCACCAGAAAATATCTTAATATGATTAATTTATGTGTTGTATATTAGATAACTCCAGTTTTATGACTTCATGCCAGGCATGCCAGGTATTGGAGGCATACCTGGCATTTATCAGACTATGCCTTGAGCTGTACTGTATTGTGTAGAGTCTGTGTGTATTACACGTGGTAGTTAACAGAACACATTATACAAGATTATATATGCAAAAATATGCATATGATGTAAAACAATGTGTTTGATTCCTCACAGTCTACTTACGATTTTTCATGTATAAATCCAAAGAATACAATGGTATGGCTATTTTGGATGCAGTGATCAAATACAGAAAGTTGTGATGAATTAAGTGATTGAATATATGTATTTAATGATTCAGAAACACATAAATAATTGTAGTTTTCAGTTCATACAAGAAATCAGGATTCATCGTTACCTACACGTACATATTAAGATGCAGTAAACACTGAAACATACATGTAATTTTGAAATCATTTATTTTTCTTTACATATGAAATCGTAAATGTTTCATTCAATATCCAGTTTTATAAATGTATTATACTGCGTGATGTTCCTTAGCCAGATTATTTTTTTTATTCCAAGTCTAGCAAAATTATTTATTTGTGAGAAAATTGAAATCAGAAATATTAAAAAAATATATAAATAAATTTGAAAAGCACCCCTCCTTGAAGTACATTTTTATGTATATTTATAATTGTAGTATAAATACGCATTCTTCCTTTGATGTTTTTATGCAGTAATCAACTTAAGGATAGTTAACTTTTACAAACCATTATCTAACATGAAGATCTTGATGTTATTCCATGATTTTGACGTCACATGAGAATAATAGTTAAGCTTCTATGGAATTGGGAGGAGCTTACGTCATGGTTTAATATAAAGATCTACATGTTATTCCATGGTTAACGCGGACGTTGAAGAGAACACCCTTTTGTCAATCGTGTAATTTCTGTTACAAACCATATGGGCTGTTTAAAAAAAAATGACCCCATTTCTTTTATCATTGACCATTATAATATGTGATAATTAAAATTGGATCTTTTTGTATCAGAATATGTACTTTGGTACATAGAACCTTGCTGCGAAATTTCACGGCATTATCTGCTACCACTAAAAATAGCGTCCAAAAATGTATAAAAAAATGTCAGGAGTGTAACACTTTTAGTGTGACATTTGCAAAGATGCATGTACTGCTATGTTGTGTAATTAGAAAACAAATAATTGTACAGTAGAAAAATATATCTTATGAAAAACTTTGATATTTTAGGTAAAATTTCATGCGATGCATAATTTATGCATTTTTTGTAATTTTGAAGACAGGACCGGATAGGTAAAATTACCATGTATCAAACAAATAAAGGTCAATAAAACTGTTTGTGTTGTCTAAAAGTGAAATTATTTAGGTATGTAGCACACTTCTCAACAACTGACAATGGTTAATTGTCTCTTTAAGTACCATAGCTGAAACCAGCAGCATCAACATGTCTCTGTGAGCTTTTGCATCAATCCTATGTTCAATAGAAGTACACCTGTGGAATATGTCAGGAGTGTAACATTTAAATTTACAAGGTCATAATTTTAACACAATCTTATTAATTATAATATTTTGTGTTTTAATTTAGTCAACAGTCCTGTCAAAGATCATGAGTGACAAGCATAATGATCTGATGACCGCCAGTTCTTTTGTGTGACCAAAACATCTATGTCAGGAGTGTAACGCTTTTATCCAATTAAATACAAGCACTATTGAACTTACTTTTTAGTCAGATTTAGAAAATTTGGTTGACTGAAACTGACCATCTGTGTCTTGCTGAGGTATTGTAATGCAATTCTATTATATTTTTAGCATTCTATCTCCTTGTTATAATTTATTTAAGCCGCTGATTGAAAAATAATCTATATAATCATGACCACTTCAAAGAGTTTTTCAAAAATGATTAAGACATTCTAGTTTTCACAAAGCAGAAATGAAGGATATAAATATTGGTAATTAAAATATTAAATGTTTTGTGAATAATTGTTTCATTCATTGGAAAATAGCTATGTATTTAACTATCAACATAAAATGTTACACTCCTGACACAAA
>MJUT01033025.1:157018-175434 GCA_002080005.1 Gigantidas platifrons
GTAGAATGTATTTTTCAAGTATTTTACTGCCCTAAGTTACTTGATACAGCTGCTTGCGGTCAACTTTAGGTCTTAATATCAAGCAAATTAATATTTCTCTAATAGATAATTGTTAAATTATATGCTGATGGCCTGTTTTATTCATTGGACTCCAATTTCAACACCTATTTTTGTTGAAATATTCACTTTAGTTGATATATAAAAAAAATATGTCAGGAGTGTAACAAAATTAGGTCAAAATACATGCATTTTTCATTTCTCATTTGTCAATAACGCAAAAATGGATAAAGCAATTTCTATGAAATTTTCAGTGAATGAATTAGTATCGTGTATGTGTCTTCAAATGTACTTTTCATATCAGTGTGGACCTTTTTTTTAAGAGAAACAGAAACTTTTGTAATGAGAAACCAAAAAATTACTTTAAAAAATGGTGAAAATACATTAAATTTTATCTCTAAATTAAAAATATTGGTTAAAAATGATCGAAAATTAATTTTTGAACTTCGTTGTATCAATAAATTAATAATGTACAATAATTTTTAGAATTACTTCTGTTGTAATTTTGTTGAGAAATATTGTTAGTGTTACAAAAATATAGATCAAAAGCCATTAATAAAATGTTGCAAATTTTTTTTTTCTTAATTTCTTTCACAAACCGATGATAAATTAGTAAACTTGGACTTATGTGGGTCCTTAAAATTCAATAGGACATCAATTTCCAATTACTTTAATTTTGGTCACCTATGTCACACTTTGGGGTCATTTTTTTTTAAACAGCCCATATATACCATGGATCTTACTCATGAACTTATTTAAACCAACTCATCCTTCGGATTCGGATAAGTTAATTTGTAAGATCCATGGTATATATATATATAATACATATCGTTTGAGGAAAACATGTAATTTGTATGCAAACAGTAATGTCACTGTTACACCATTATTTGGCCAGTGATACTACTTTTTAAGTGTTTTGAACACCGTATTGGAAAAAAAAATATATCTAATCACTTACACTCAATGAACAATTGAAGACAAATGTTGCAATAAGGTCTCCCTCAAAAGATCTTTACGTAAATTAACATTGTTTCGTTATGTTACGGTAAGATACAATGTACGTTCGTTCGTCAGTTATCGAAAAATCTCTATTGATGGAAACCAGTTAGCAAAGTTCGTCCATGTATTATTAATTGGCAGAACATCATCAATATACCTGGGAGTGAGATTAAAGGTGTAAGCCTCTCTACTTTTTTTTGTCGTTGATAAATGTTTGTATAAACTCAAACTCATAGGAGAATAGAAAATGATGGCGAGGAGAGGGGCATAGTTTGTTCCCATAGGGATTCCTAGCTATGATTTGTTGAAAATGTGCCATTTTAACTAGACAAATATATGTTATCGATAAGGAACTCCAACATTTTGATGACTTCATTTTATGTGTAGCACGTTTTAACTTTCGTTTCGTGCTTGACAAAATAAGTTAATACATGACCCAATACTATAAACTTGTAACATTGCCACCATTTTTTAAAGTAAATTGCGTTTAATTTACTTTAAAGAGGAAATGAAAGTGTAAAAGGTAAAATAGTCAGCTATATGGCTAGATAAAATTTTCGAGAATTAAAATTATCCTCTTCTTTCAGTATCCACTTTCGATTGATTGAGTGAGTGAGTGTTGTTTAATGCCAATGCAGCAATTTTTCAGCTATATTATGGCTAAAACAAGTTCATTGTCAATGAGCTGATGATGAGGCCCGCTTTGTTCTAGACCAACACGCTGAGTAGGATTTTTATAGTACACTGAACAACAGTAGGACACATTCTTCTGATTTCGATCCAACCAATCTTTGCTCTTTAGCTGTAATGCTGCGTGCTTGGCGGATAAGCAACAAATGCCAATTTTATAGTCCTTGGTTTGACCCGACCGGGGCTCGAACCCATGATCTATCGCACTCGCGGCGAGCACGCTAACCATTAAGCCACCGATGCAGTGCTTTTGATTGATGTTACAATGTGAATATACTTTGTCACAGAATGATAGTAGTCCTCCTTTGACTGCCTGTAAAATTTTAGTCATAGTTATAGATAGTTCATTTGTTGAACAAGTAGAAGAACCGAGAATATACCTGTCAAAATATTGATTCTTCTGAAATTTTGATATCCGATATAAAGTAGATAATTCACAATTTTCATCATTTATCAGAGTATTCAGTGATAACATGAATGACTTGTGATTTGCCAAAATGTCTTCTTTGTCAAAATTAGTATTTTTGTAAGGTTTACCAGAGTTCTTGGAAATAGCAAGTTTTTCGTATTGCTCGTTTGGCGTTAAACAACAATCACTCACTTCATTAATCTTTCTTATTTATCAAACCTTATTTCTTCTTGTTTTTTTAATATTTCTATGATGTTTACCAGGTAGTTCCAATCGCCGAAAACACCCTGAAACGCCGAAAACATCGTAGAAATGACCGAAAGGCCCACTGCAAGTTGCGAAAACACCATCAAAATGAAAGATATGACATTGTTTCAGGGTAATATGATGGTTTTATTAATATTTAATAAGGAATGAGTGCAGTAGAACAAATTATTAACATCAATCGGCATTTTCGCTGAAAAAACAAAGATGGCGGCGTTGGTGCTGCTACGTCAAGAAAGATAACTCTGTTATAAAAGTACTTAAGTACTGTTGATTCAAAGAATAACAAAATGTGTTTATTGTAATGGAAATGAACATGAAATAATTTATGTATAAAATAATACATAGTCCTCGAAATGAAAACTTGAATTTACTGGTCCAAATAAAATTCTTGAATTTATTTTATACATGTATATATATATATATATATATCTAAATAAATTCACTGGTTCGAACTGGAGAACTTGTACTCACCTCCATGAGGACTGATTAAATTTGTAAACATTTTCACATTTAGAAAACATTTTTTTTTTTGTAAAATTAAAAACAGACAATCAACACAATATATTATCCAATTTCAATTATTGTCCTGTAACATGGTGTTTTTGCAGTGGGAAAATGGAAAAAATTCCAGAAAGGGCACTCAGGTTTATTTATAATGACTATGTTTTAAATTATGATGAATTACTGGAAAAATCAGAAATGCCATCGTTAGAAGATTAAGAAGTATAGCAATTGAAATGTTTAAAATTATACATAAAGGAAGCCCTAATTATTTACATGATTTAGTCAATATTAAAAAACATAATTATTCCATTAGATACGAAAACCATATTAGAATAGAACAAAACTTAAATCAATTTTCAAAATTATTGAATACTTGTAATGGTGGCTCATGCTATTGTAGTGCTTGCAAGTAAACAGTTTGTCTTGTTATGCTTTATGTACTTAGTGCTATATAGTTAATATTACCATATCCTGATCTGCTATTATGCTTTAAGATTCAGCTCTGATTAATTTTATATGTAACTGTATTTATATATGCATGAGTTTGCTTTGATGTGTGTCTATGTATATATGAGCTTGTTTTTATGCTTTCAGACTCAGTTCTGATTAATTTTATATGTAACTGTATTTATATATGCATGAGTTTGCTTTCATGTATGTCTATGTATGCATGAGCTTATGTTTTTATGCTTTTAGATTCAGTGCTGATTAATTTTATATGTAACTGTATTTATATATGCATGAGCTTGCTTTTATGTGTGTCTATGTATACATGAGCTTGTTTTTATGCTTTCAGAGTCAGTTCTGATTAATTTTATATGTAACTGTATTTATATATGCATGAGTTTGCTTTTATGTGTGTCTATGTATACATGAGCTTGTTTTGATGCTTTCAGATTCAGTTCTGATTAATTGTATATGTAACTGTATTTATATAAGCATGAGTTTGCTTTTATATATGTCTATGTATACATGAGCTTATGTTTTTATGCTTTTAGATTCAGTTCTGATTAATTTTATATGTCTATGAGTTTGCTTTTATGCATGTCTATTTATACATGAGCTTATGTTTTATGCTAATGTCTATGTATGCATGTTTTTGCTTTGTGAATTGTGATGTCATGTAATATGGGCTTGTAAAGATATTGTATACTTCTATGTGCTTTTTATGTAACTTATTTGATTTGATGACAGGTATCCCCTGCCTTGTGCAGGTTATCTTAATAGTTATAAAATTTTCATATAAAACTTAAATATTTTTTTTATTCGCGGACTATGACAGGTATCCCGTTCCTTGAGCAAGTTATCTTAATGGTTATAAAATTTTCATATAAAATCTAAGTCTATGTTACAGTTCTTAATTGTATAAGTACCTTTATAACAGAGTTTGAATATAAATTATTTCATGTTCATTTCCATTACAATATAAAACACCTTTTTTTTTCTTTTAATCAACATTACTTTAGTACTTTTACAACAGAGTTATCATTCTTGACGGAGCAGCTCCATCGCTGCCATCTTTGTTTTTTTCAATAAAAATGCCGATTGATGTTATAAATTTGTTCTACTGCACTCATTCCTTATTAAATATTAATAAAACCATCATATTACCCTGAAACAATGTCATATCTTTCATTTTGATGGTGTTTTCGCAACTTGCAGTGGGCCTTTTGGTCATTTCTACGATGTTTTCGGCGTTTCAGGCGATTGGAGTTACCCATGTTTACCTATTTGAAATTAAGCATGTTTGTAAGCTCAACTGGCCAAAACGGACATGTGAAGTATTATCATTTAGTGTCCGTCGTCTGTTATCAATAGCTTTTCATATTGATATTTAATAATTTTCTTAGAAACTGCAAAACCAAATGCTTTAAGTATTTTACGTTATCAAGTTTTTGGGACTATTTTGTAGCGCGTGCATATATAGGGCATGTTTATTCAAAACGCACATGGATCAACGCTTACTTTGCCATGACCAGACCCAAACGGTCATGTAAAGTATTGTTCCAATTAGGAATAACGATAAGGTTAAGGTATGATTGATAGGTCTGTACACTAGATAATTCATTTGCATTTTTCACTTTTGTTACTCAAACACTTTGATCTTGTTATTTGTTCGTGTCCGTGTACGTGGTGATTTGGGTAACATGTTACATTTATGACTGATGTATGAAGGAACATTTTCCGATATTATATATATATTGTATGTATTTATTGTTATCATTGTATTTATGGGAATGCTAGGTTCTAGTTCGTCCTCATTGTTTTCCCCCTCGTCAGTTCCCAGACGTTCCCAACCTTATTTCGCCCGTTCCATGTCTTGTCCCCTTTTCCTACCATGCTTGCACTTTGACATAGGAATATTTATTGTAGCTAGGGAATTCATTATGTAAGGTTAAGTTCTGTTAAGCCCCTGTCCCTCTTTATTATATCGTCAATAGATATTTTACTGGAAGCCGCCATATTTTGTATTTACTTCCGGTTCCCAGCTATACAGAGTTCTGCGCATGCTGGGGTTCCGTTACCATGGATGAGGCACTCCATCCAATCAAATCATCTTGGGGTTACTCACGGGAATAAAAACCTCAGAATTGTCTGCTACGAAAAGATTGCGACCCGAAACCAGGGAAATAGGATTACTTTTGAACCCTTCCTATTTTTAACCAGAGCGTTACCAACGCAATCTATCAAAACCGCAACCAGGTTTCTCCTATCATATAGTACCTGTACGCATCCCTATATATTTGTAATATTTACCTGACCTGAGCTATTGACTTGACCCAGATATTTAACTACGTCCACACAATTTTACTATAATGTTTACACCCGCCCGCTATTGCATTTTGGGGGGTCCCCGTCATTTTTAACGCTCTAGTAGGGATTTCACTATTGTTATATTTAATGAATTATTATATTTATTAAATCTGTTATTGAAAGGAAACAATCTTCCTCATTATTTATTATATTGGTCTCTAACAAATACATAGACAAAACCAGTGTACTACATGCCATGCTACTAATGGTTATTAAGTGTAACCAACAGATTAGTCTTGCCACGCTACCAGTCCAAGGGCTACCACCTGGACCCCGAGCGCAACAGTATTATCATCACATTGCGTCCAGCGTGGTCTGTCACCTTTAACATTGACATTGGAGGGATGTAGGAGAGGTGTATTCAGTGTGGTCTTTACGCATGGGCACGCTGATATGATCGTAAAATGTATCCAATTTCTCTTTAATGATGCAAAAATGAAATCAATTTCCGGTCACACTTTGTTAATATGTTGATTGAACAATATACATGTATCCGTAGTTTATGATTGCCAAATGTATTAGCTACTCTTAGTATCATCTTTAAATGCCAGGAATGGGCAAGTTTCGTAAGTACTAGTAACACACATGTTTCGATTTGTAATAAATTACAGGACTAATCTTGTACAGTTTTCGTTAAATGTAAAGAAATACTATTCTCGGACCTATAATAAACGCAATGTTATTAAAATATACAGATTTAATTAATCCTTACAATTCTATTATTTCTTAACTGTTGTGAATGTAAAATATTATCCTACGCTTCAGTGGTAGCTATTTCCCGTGTACAGATGATACACAATTTTAACATGACTGCGAATCTATTAATGCTTCCCCCATAAATTGTCAATAAAAACAAAGAAATCATCTGAGACACCCCAGTCTTCGTGGTCAATCATTTTGCTCAAGTAATCGGCTCTAGTATTCTCCGAACGCGGTAGCCATTGCATATCTATAGAAATGCCCTCTTGCATACACAAGGTAAAAATAGAAAAAGCAATACTCTGTAAATTTTCCTTTATACTACCAAATTTTAAAACAGTAGGGCAGTTATGATTATCTGTTTGCCATTTTAAACTTTTACCTTTAAATTGATCCTTGAAAGAAATCAAAGCTAATTCGATAGCCCTGATTTCTTTCCATGTGGAACTCTGACCTTTCTCATATACATTCCACATTTTGTGCAAACATTGTATTTTCAATCTCAACAGAATAAGAACCACAATCTACATTACTTGCATCGGAGTAAAGTACAACAGAAGATGGGGAATAAGGCGCTATAAGCGCCTACAATTGCTTTTACACACATTTTCTTGCCAAAATGTGAGTTTTCTCTTCACTTTTTCTGAATAATTTAATAACAATAACTTATCCCAACCTTTTCGAGTTGATATAACCATGTAACAATATCTAGTCATTAACCTGGTCACATTACCAAAAACTGGAGATAACGAGATAATTTTTCCAGTAATTTGTGCTAGTTGTCTAGCTGTGAAAAAAGGGAAAAAAAAGAAAGGATGTGCTCTAAAGAAGACAAAAGATCATGTATTCTTCTATCGGGAATTGACAGTGCAAATGCGCTGCAATCCCAAATGATCCCCAACCACTCAAGAATTCTGACAGGGTTAATAATCGACTGATGTTCATTAATTAGAAATCCTGCATCTAACAAAGATTGTTTGACAAAATCAGAAACTTTCTTACACACTTCTAAATTATGTGTCATACCATATCCATCATCCAAATACAAACAATATTGATAGAATGTTTTCTCCAAGATTTATCCATAGCCCTTCAACATTTAGTAAGCAAATAAGGGCTTGAAGCTAAGCCACTGAAAAAATTAAAATGTGTTTCCCAGGAAAAACCTAAATATGTCTGTTGTTGAGGACAAACGTAAAAATGATGATATCCAGATTTCAAATCAATTTGAACAAAAACATATCTTTGTTGAAGAAAATGAACCGCTGTTTTCTAATCCTCGAATTTGAAATTTTCTTTTCTGACGAATTTATTTAAAACACTCAAGTCTAAAATAAGCCGTTTTTTTCCTGATTTATTAATGGCTACTGATGAGGAATTTACAACAAAAGGTTAGAGAGGCACTTCATAAGCACAACCAATTTTTACAAGTTCTGTAATGGCTTGTTCTACGAATTCGGAATTCGTTATAGCTGATTTATTGTTTTTCATTAACATGCTAACTGGAGGATTTAAAAAGGGGAGTATATAATCATTTTTGATGGAATCAATTACAAAGTTATTCGATCCTATACTAATCCAAAAATCAACGTGTTTAGCCAATTGTTCTTTAACACCCTTGAAATTCAAGCTACTACGTACTGACTTCTAATTTTTCAAAAAAGTGAGGCAAACCATTTTCAAAACTGTCAATACTATCATAGCTATCAGAAAGGTATGAATAATAATTGTACTTACCATGAACATTTACTACTGTCTCACTGTTTTGAGGTTGAATGGTCTGGTTGATTCTTCCTTGGCGCTTGAAATTAATGGGACAGTCCTTTCTCCAATGTCCATATTATTTACAGAGGTGGCATAGATCCCATGGACACGCCTCGCGACGTGCGACGCTTGCACAAAAGGGCGGTAGTAGTGGACAAGCTTAAATGTTACCATAAACAGGATTAGGTGCGGTCTCATTCCTATAGCAGGAGGCGGTCTGACATACGGCTGTGGTCTACTTTTGGTTGTTTTCTTTGATTGATGTAAGAATTCGCGACTCGGCTTCGCGAATTTTCTTCTCATCCTCGTCGTTGTCAGCTATATCGTTGGCCTCGGACTCGCGGACGGTCTCCCAGCCCCCAGCAGACGTATCAGCAATTCTGATAAGCTTATTACTGTCCTTAATTTTACCTATGAGATCAGCAGAAACTTTGGTAATCAGAAGTTAATACATGCTTATAAAGCTTCTGCACACCTTTCAATATTTCCTCATTAAACTTAAATTGTGTGCGGTTGCCTTCACTCTTGAACTTTATATTAGCTTCTTCTCGGAGCTTTTGAGATAAAGAATTCTCTTCTGAAATAATGTCAGACTTTTAACAAGCTTTTGATCAAGATAAGTGCGGGAAAGGTTGAACGTACCAACAAGATCCCCACGGGGTTGCGGCTGTGAATCAGAGTTAACGGAGGGGGCTGTGTTTTAGACTCATTATTAATTCTGCGTTCTTGTTCCAGTTCTGTATCAGTCAACTCAAGTATAGCATTCCGCTCCGCCATTAGCAAGGTATCCAAAAAAAACTCGTATAAGAAGCTATGGTTTAAAGCGAACCTTGCTGCATTAGATTTGAGCTTCAAATGACAAAATCTCTTTTTTTTTCATTAAACATGAAACTTATTCCGGCGTAAACATACCCGTGCTATTAACATATGCATTTTAATCCATACGTAAAGGCCGCTTTGCGACAAAAAAAAACAATATATTTGTTTAATTTACTTAAGTACTTGTAAACAAATGATTTCAAGCAATCATTGGAAATGTTTAGTAAACACAAACACGTGTACTAAATGTAGTAAACATAAGCACGTGTTCAGTTACCCTTAATAAATACAAATGTACATTAATATTCTGAAAATGTCTTTTTCAACTCATCCGAACCACAGTAGTACATGAAAATTACAGCAATTTGATATAAAAAAACGTGACGGTCAGTGTATGTTACTGATTAGATAAATATATTAAATATGTTTTCCTAATGTTTTTGATTGTGCAGTGATGCCTTTCGTTGCACTGTTACGCGAATTACTAGATGGGACCTGGACCAATCTGAAGATGAAAATTACTTCCACTCTATTGAAAACTATATACCTTAAATTACCAGTAGAATGTGAAAGATGGCAAATATATCATGAAAATGCGAATATGTAACTTATGAAATGAAAATATCACTACGTTATTGACTGTAAATTATTTAGCAATGTTCGAAATATTAACATTACTTTAGAAATACCAGGCACATTAAATGTAAAATCCGATGACCTAATTGAAACAAAAGATACAATTTGCAGATTTATTACACTGATCAACAAGGCAGTGTCTTCCCTGGCTGATCGTAATCTCTTCTTACATGGTCATAGATTTTATCATTATTATTATTATTATTATTGTATATATGTACCTATGTATTTACCATGGCTTATGAGAATACAGATAAACCATGTGTTTTTGTTTGTAAATCAGCATTACATGTACTTGTGTTACTAGAAAACATCAACATAACTATCATACATAGTATTATCATATGATTGATACTTACAAAGAACATTAACATATACTGTATCAGTACCATTCTGACCGATACCATTTGATCCCTCACATCTGTATTCTCCAGAATCTGTTCTGATGGCTTTATTAATGTTGAAGTTAGATAGCATTCCTATTAATGTCGTAGAATTTCCTTTGTACCATGAGAACGAGTTAACTGTGGGATTTCCGTTCATGACTTGACACACTAACGTCAGTGTTACATTTTCGACAACGTCAATAGGGTCCATGTTCGTTATGCTTACTGTTGGAGAATCTTGAATGCAAAAGTGTGTTTCAGTTTATATCCAGTGGAATGGAAAAAGGTCTTCAAACTATAAATTCATAAAATATCGACCTTTGCATGCATGTATTGTCAACCAAATATTTAAGATTAACGGATTTAAACACGGTGTGTGAAGGAATTCATATTATCAACACTCATTATTACCAAAATGCGATGTTGTAGCGAATAACAAAGTCAAGGCATATATATTTGAAGAATTGGTCAGTATTTTTGTAACAACAACATTTGTCATTTCGTAATTAGGTGTTAGTTAAGGATGACATATATAAAATCTCTCTTTATTGGGCGTTACTAGGTTATAATACTGAAAGCCTGACCTTGGACCTTAGTTGATAACGTGTTTGGAGTGTGCCATCCTCCTGCATACTAAAGATCTAAGTCAGAGATTTTGAAGCCAAAAAAAATGGAGGCGCATTATAGCTGCCATAAAATACGTTGTTTGTCACTACTCAACTCTCTATGCTTTTAGAGTGGCAGTCTTACCTCATTTTACTTACAGGTAGAAAACATTTGCATGACCACATCATTTCACTAAGAGGGGAGGTTTGGGCCCATAAAATAAGATTAACCCCGCAATGCTTTATTTAATTGCTCTACCAAGCCAGGATGTCAGTGGTCATGTATGTGTGTGTTAGAGGTATCGATTTTGCATCTTTCTGCGCTTTTGATATTTGATTTTGGAATTGTTCCCACAGTGTGGTATTTTTGTTTTTCATCCTATTTGATAAAATGGAGACATACTCAATAGACAAATACCGTACTTTATCCTGCAATGTGCATTTTTACTATATATGAATAAAGGTGACAAATAAATGTTAATGTTATTTGTATGATAGACGAATAACATCTCCTGGTAGCATGTAGCTATGTACAGCGGAGGGCGCAGACAAGTAAGAAACTGGTACAAGTGTAACGCGGACTGCGAAGAAGACACCCTTGTTTCTGTCGTTTGTTTTTAAAATTGACAAGTTTTCGACTTTTTTGACATTTCAGGATAAACACAAAATAAGTACATTGTCGTTAAATATAAAATTAATTTGTACTCGCTGTGAAACAGGCCTGAAAAGCTCGCCAAAGGCTCGCTATTCTGTCAGTTTCAAAAGCTCGTACAAATAAATTTTATATTTACCGACAATGTACATAGACATTGTTTGCTCTCACTCGACGGGATTCCAACTCAAACATTCGATGCATTACAGCAGTAGTGGACTAGTCTTATGTCCAGCGCATTGCATCGCTCGGACAAATTGGCTGTTCAAAGATAGAGCTTCAATGGTTCGTCTTACCTTGTCTCGTATGGTGAATATAGTGAGAGAGAAAAAAAATGATGGAAGTGTGTGTAGATGATACATATGTGTATTTACTTTGACATCAATTTAATGCAGCTTTTGCACTATACAGTATTGGATGACAGAAATTAAAGTATATTATGCAAACGTTTTCAAAATCCCTTGAAATATTGGGTTATTTAGTACTAAATGTGCTAGATGCAAATAATTTGACAAATACATGTAGTTGCTATATAGTTGCTACAGGGAATTGCAACTGATATTTAGCTTTTTATTAATCAGACACGTTCAGATTTTTTGGGTTGATATTGTCTAATGAATAGAAATTAGGCCAACAAATGGTGAAAGAAACAAGTTTTTTTTGCTCTTTATGTGTCAAAACACTAATTCAATAATCAGAGCTTGGAAGATATACGAAAGTAGTCCCTTTTCAAGAAAAGAGTTCCTTTCACTTTGTAGTATTGTGAAAACTACTGAATGGAATGGACTAATTAAAATTGATAATTGAAGTTCAATATATATGGATTATTTTGAGTCCAAATTTGATGGAGTTAGTTGTATTTTAATATCGCTATGGAGGATTTGATGCATGACCTATAGATACTGAATTTCTTGGGGATGACCGAGCTATTTTTAGAGTAGGTGCTTTCCGTAGCATGGCATTTCACTGCAAGATTTTAAACATGTCCTGATATTTTGACAGAACGTGGAGGAATCATTTACGTTTCAGAAAATATATGGTCTTGGAAAGGTTAAAGTTAAGATAAAATGACCAGGTAGGCTCGAAAAAACACAAATATATAGTAGAAAACCTACAAGAAATTAATTAAGGCTCTCTTGGCAAAAAACGTCAAAATTATCTTTTGCTGCTATCATGTTCAAATTAGCCTTAAAATTTCACAACAGACAGAGAGTGACATTTTTCATACAAAAATGTTACAAAATGCATTGTGGTGTCAGATTACATGGTCAAAATGCATGTTATGTGATATTTTGGAATATTGCTATTGCTCCCAAACACTTGATATACATGGACACTGGGGTTTGCAACTCATTTTATTATTGTTTATGAATATATAATTATTGGGAATATGTTATTGAATGTGTTCTTGCAGTATAAGGGCATATAATATTGAAAATATGGTTGATATTAAGAAATATAAAAAAATCATCATTCGGCAGTTTGTCGACTTCAAATATAGAATATGGTGATATCATAATTGGATTTTTTTCAATCCTACACTTTTTTCCTAGTACATTTTGATAGTTTCAGATAAAATACATGTACAATGTACTTACAAAATAATATAAGGCTATAGAAAGCAGTTTTAATTGAAAATTACGCAGTAAAATCCTAGTAATTTAAGTGATCCCAGAAAAAAATATTTTGACTACTTTGCATTTTCTGTTAATTTTTCAAATTGTCAATTTGAATTTCATATCTTAGGGTATTATTTGGCTGTAACTGTACATTTGAACATCCAGCTTACTTAAACAGTGAAAAAAAAAAAAACAATGTGGAAGCATATATTTATTGAGTTTTGGGGGAAATTATAGTTGTGCACCATCAGAAATTCCAAGACTTGAATATCAGTAAATCATATTTTTGCAAATTTGATGGAATTAGCAGGATTTTCAACAAAAGATCTAAGTACAAAAACTTATTTTATGTCTTAAACGACATAATTTATGGGGTAAAATCATGAATTAACAAAATTAAGAAAGATATGAGCTCATTTTATGGGATGAAAAAGGGTGAGGGGGTGCTAAATGCAAACATTTCATAGTATTTAGCTATTAAATATACAACTGAGGCATTTATATGTGTTAACATGGCTTATGTTAGAAATTAGCTCAAAAACTGTAATATATAAGAAAATAGATAATTCTTGGTATATTACACAATCTGAACTCAACATCTGTAAATGAAGATCTCTTCATTAAAAATCTTCAAGGGAGTATCTTTGCATTTGAACACTTATACTTGCAAATAGCAGAGAGTCACATACCTTATGAGGGTTTTTGGGTTGATATTGTCTAATGAATAGAAATTAGCCCAACAAATGGTGAAAGAAACAAATTGTTTTGTTCTTTAAGAAAAAAAAACGTCAAAATTATCTTTTGTTGTTATCATGTTCAAATTAGCCTAAAAATGTCACAAAAGACCCAGCGTGACATTTTTCATACAAAAATGTTACAAATTCCATCGTGGTGTCAGATTACATGGTCAAAATGCATGTTATGTAATATATTTGAATATTGCTCCCTAACACTGGATATACGTGGACACCAGGTATTGCAACTCATTTTATTTTTGTTTATGACTATATCATTATTGGGAATATGTTATTGAATGTGGTTTTGCAGTAGAAGGGCATATAATATTGAAAATATGGTTGATAGTATGAATAAATAAAAAATCATCATTCGGCAGTTTGTCCACTTCAAAGATAGAATATGGTGATATCATAATTGGATTTTTTTCAATCCTACACATTTTTCTTGGTAAATTTTGATAGTTTCAGTTAGAATACATGTACAGTGTACTTACAAAATAATATAAGGCTATAGAAAGCAGCTTTAATTGAAAATTATATAGCAAAAAACCTGGTAATTTAAGTGATCGCAGAAAAATTATTTTGACTCCTTTGCATTTTCTGTTAATTTTTCAAATTGTCAATTTGAATTTCATGTTTTAGGGTATTATTTGGCTGTAACAGTACATTTGAACATCCAGCTTACTTAAACAGTGAACAAAAAACAATGTGGAAGCATATATTTATTGAGTTTTGGGGGAAATTATAGTTGTGCACCATCAGAAATTCCAACACTTGAATATCAATAAATCATATTTTTGCAAATTTGAAGGAATTAGAAGGAATTTCACCTAAAGATATATATACAAAAACTTATTTTATGTCTTAAACGACATAATTTATGGGATAAAAACTTAAATTAACAAAATTAAGAATGATATGAGCTCATTTTATGGGACAAAAAAAGGAGGGGGGGGGCTAAATGCAAACATTTCATAGTATTTAGCTATTAAATATACAACTGAGGCATATATATGTGTTAAAATTGCTTATTATGTTAGAAATTAGCTTAATAACTGTAATATATAAAGAAAATAGATAAGTCTTGGTATATTACACAATCTGAACTCAACAGCTGTAAATGGAGATTTTTTCATTAAAAATCTTCAGGGGGTACCTTTGCATTTGAACACCTATACTTGTAAATATCAGACAGCCACATACCATATGACTTTTTTTTGGGGGGGATTGATATTGTCTAGTGAATAGAAATTAGGCCAACAAATGGTCAAAGAAACACTTTTTTTTTGCTCTTTTGGCAAAAAACGTGAAAATTATCTTTTGTTGTTATCATGTTAAAATTAGCCTAAAATTGTCACAACAGGGGAAGAGTGACTTTTTTCATACAAAAATGTTACAAAATGCATTGTTGTGTCAGATTACATGGTCAAAATGAATGTTATGTAATATTTTGGAATGTTGGACCCAAACACTGGATATACATGGACACTGAGTATTGCAACTCATTTTATTTTTGTTTATGACTATATAATTATTGGGAATATGTGATTGAATGTGCTTTTGCAGTAGAAGGGCATATAATATTGAAAATATGGTTGATATTATGAATTAAAAACAAAATTCATCATTCGGCAGTTTGTCCACTTCAAAGATAGAATATGGTGATATCGTAATTGGATTTTTTTCAATCCTACACATTTTTCCTGGTACATTTTGATAGTTTCAGTTAGAATACATGTACAATGTACTTACAAAATAATATAAGCTATAGAAAACAGTTTTAACTGAAAATTATATAGTAAAAACCTGGTAATTTAAGTTATCCCAGAAAAATTATTCACTGCTTAGCATTTTCTGTTAATTTTTCAAATTGTCAATTTGAATTTCATGTTTAAGGGTATTATTTGGCTGTAACAGTACATTTGAACATCCAGCTTACTTAAACAGTAAGAAAAAAACAATGTAGAAGTATATATTTATTGAGTTTTGGGGGAAATTATTGTTGTGCACCATTAGAAATTCCAAGACTTGAATATCAATATATCATATTTTTGCAAATTTGATGGAATTAGAAGGAATTTCAACTGAAGATCAATATACAAAAACTTATTTTATGTCTTAAACGACATAATTTATGGAGTAAGAACATCAATTAACAAAATTAAGAATGATATGAGCACATTTTATGGGACGAAAAAAGATGGTGGAGCTAAATCCAACATTTCATAATATTTAGCTATTAAATATACAACTGAGGCATATATATGTGTTAAAATTGCTTATTATGTTAGAAATTAGCTTAATAACTGTAATATATAAAGAAAATAGAAAAGTCTTGGTATATTACACAATCTGAACTCATCAGCTCTAAATGGAGATTTTTTCATTAAAAATCTTCAGGGGGGTACCTTTGCATTTGAACACCTATACTTGCAAATATTAGACAGCCACATACCATATTACTTTTTTTGGGGGGGATTGATATTGTCTAGTGAATAGAAATTAGGCCAACAAATGGTAAAAGAAACACTTTTTTTTTGCTCTTTTGGCAAAAAACGTCAAAATTTTCTTTTGTTGTTATCATGTTAAAATTAGCCTAAAATTGTCACAACAGGCCAAGAGTGACATTTTGCATACAAAAATGTTACAAAATGCATTGTTATGTCAGATTACATGGTCAAAATGCATGTTATGTAATATTTTGGAATGTTGCACCCAAACACTGGATATACATAGACACTGGGGATTGCAACTCATTTTATTTTTGTTTATGACTATATAATTAATGGGAATATGTTATTGAATGTGCTTTTGCAGTAGAAGGGCATATAATATTGAAAATATGGTTGATATTAAGAAATTAAAAAAATTCATCATTCGGCAGTTTTTCGTCTTCAAATATAGAATATGGTTATATCATAATTGGATTTTTTTTCAATCCTACACATTTATCCTGGTACATTTTGATAGTTTCAGTTAAAATACATGTACAATGTACTTACAAAATAATATAAGGCTATAGAAAGCAGTATTAGCTGAAAATTATAGAGTAAAAACCAGGTAATTTAAGTTATCCCAAAAAAAATATTCACTGCTTGCATTTTCTGTTAATTTTTCAAATTGTCAATTTGAATTTCATGTTTTAGGGTATTATTTGTCTGTAACAGTACATTTGAACATCCAGCTTACTTAAACAGTGAGAAAAAAACAATGTGGAAGTATATATTTATTGAGTTTTGGGGGAAATTATTGTTGTGCACCATTAGAAATTCCAAGACTTGAATATCAATATATCATATTTTTGCAAATTTGATGGAATTAGAAGGAATTTCAACTGAAGATCAATATACAAAAACTTATTTTATGTCTTAAACGANATTGCTCCCAAACACTGGATATACATAGACACTGGGGATTGCAACTCATTTTATTTTTGTTTATGACTATATAATTATTGGGAATATGTTATTGAATGTGTTTTTGCAGTACAAGGGCATATAATATTGAAAATATGGTTGATATTAAGAAATTAAAAAATTCATCATTCGGCAGTTTGTCGACATCAAATATAGAATATGGTGATATCATAAATGGATTTTTTTTCAATCCTACACATTTTTCATGGTACATTTTGATAGTTTCAGTTAAATACATGTACAATGTACTTACAAAATAATATAAGGCTATGGAAAGCAGCTTTAATTCAAAATTATGTAGTAAAAACCTGGTAATTTAAGTGATCCCAGAAAAATTATTTTGACTCCTTTGCATTTTCTGTTAATTTTTCAAATTGTCATTTTGAATTTCATGTTTTAGGGTATTATTTGTCTGTAACAGTGCATTTGAACATCCAGCTTACTTAAACAGTGAGAAAAAAACAATGTGGAAGTATATATTTATTGAGTTTTGGGGGAAATTATTGTTGTGCACCATTAGATATTCCAAGACTTGAATATCAATATATCATATTTTTGCAAATTTGATGGAATTAGAAGGAATTTCAACTGAAGATCAATATACAAAAACTTATTTTATGTCTTAAACGACATAATTTATGGAGTAAGAACATCAATTAACAAAATTAAGAATGATATGAGCTCATTTTATGGGACGAAAAAAGATGGTGGAGCTAAATCCAACATTTCATAATATTTAGCTATTAAATATACAACTGAGGCATACATATGTGTTAAAATTGCCTATTATGTTACAAATTAGCTTAATAACTGTAATATATAAAAAGAATAGACAAGTCTTTGTATATTACACAATCTGAACTCAATAGCTGTAAATGGAGATTTTTTTCATTAAAAATCTTCAAGGGGTACCTTTGCATTTGAACACTTATACTTGCAAATATCAGACAGCCACATACCATATGAGGTTGTTTGGTTTGATATTTTCTAATGAATAGAAATTAGGCCATCAAATGGTGAAAGAAACAAGTTTTTTTGCTCTTTAGGCAAAAAATGTCAAAATTATCTTTTGTTGCTATCATGTTCAAATTAGCCTAAAAATGTCACTACAGACACAGAGTGACATTTTTCATACAAAAATGTTACAAAATGCATTGTGGTGTCAGATTACATGGTCAAAATGCATGTTATGTAATATTTTATAATATTGCTCCCAAACACTGGATATACATAGACACTGGGGATTGCAACTCATTTTATTTTTGTTTATGACTATATAATTATTGGGAATATGTTATTGAATGTGTTTTTGCAGTACAAGGGCATATAATATTGAAAATATG
>MJUT01033025.1:178429-195757 GCA_002080005.1 Gigantidas platifrons
TTTGAAACAATTTCTACTCTAGTATATAAAAAAGATTCTAACAACGAAAATATTACGACACTAATTAATCTAAAATTACTATTGTCTTCAAACCATTCTCCCCCTCTTGATTACTCTAAGCTAATCAACAAACTAACGAATTCTAAAGATAATTAAACAGTCCATTGTTCTTAATTGCATCCCTATAGTTCAAATGAAACTTAATATGTTCACACTATGTACACTCAAAAGTTATCTCTTTAATCATTGTCTTAAATCCGATAAAATGTCCAAGTTATTTCACATCTTTTTGATCACTTTCGCAAGTTTCTATTTCTAATGAACATAATTTTGATATTGGTCTGACTAACACATTTTGTCCAAGTAATAGTTTAGCTACACGAACATGTCCGTCTCTACCGGGAAAAACCTCTATAATTCTTCCTAATATGTCGTTTAAACTATCGTCCCAGTCTAAACCTTTGTCCACATTTCTTGCAATGAAACTTTAGCTCTGATTGTGAATGGCGCAATAAATCCTAAAGGATCAAATAATGTCGCTATTTTACTAAGAAAGTTCCGCTGAGTGAATTTAAAGTTGACATAAGGCGGATTAGCTTTGAACGTGAATATGTCATTGTCTGCCTGCCATAATACTCCTAATATTTTTACTGACGGCAAATTGCCTTCGTCTAAATACACTTCTGATGCTCTGTCTTCTTCTGGAATAGTTTGTAACACCACTCGTGAATTCGAGAGCCATTTACGTGCATGCATGCCAGCTTTCCCCCATAACTGTGATAACTGATTGTAAAGTTCGATACCTTGTTCATCATTCAATACAGAGTCCATACTATCATCCATATATGTCGATTTTAAAACAGTTTCAGCAGCCATTGGAAAGTCATTCTTATAAAGTTCTGCATGTTTCCGCGATACATATTGCGCTTGCAATGGCGATGAATTTACACCGAACACTACAGTGTTGAACTCATATTGTTCTGGTTTGTCTTCTGTTTTTAATGATCGCCATAAAAATCGGTGAAACGGTCTGTCATTTATCGGAATTCGTATTCTTAAATACATTTCTGCTATGTCACACACTAAAGCTACTGGATTTTTTCGAAAACGAAGAAGAATGTCAAATAAATCCCGCTGTAACTTTGGTCCTTGGTGAATTACATCATTGAGAGATATTCCATCATACTTAGCCGATGCGTCAAACACTATCCGTGTTTTTGTAGTATCTTTTTCAGGGCGCACTACTGCAAAGTGTGGCAAATACCATTTTCTTGTTGCTGTGTCATTTGTAACTTTACTAACATATCCTTTTTCAATATACTTTTCGATAGTCTCTGTATATGCATCTGCGATCTCTGGACTTTTAATAAGTCTTTTCTCGGTATTTTCTAGTCGACGCAACGCCATGCGATAATTATCTGGTAATTCAGGTGCGTTGTCTTTCCATGGTACCCCAACTTCGTAATGTCCGTCGTGAAAATTCATTGAATGTTCTACTTTAGCCAACGCTTGTTTCTCTTCATTGTTCAAAATTAAGTTTTCTCCTTGCGTTTTAGCATTTTCAATTTCCCAGAACTTCTTAACAATGTTATCTATATCACCGTGATTCTCCAGATCATGAACAAAATACGTGCGGTTATAGAGTGTCTGTTCTTGTCCGTCATTTGGATTTCCGATACACGTCCAACCTAAAGGTGTAAGTCTAGCTATTGGCTCTCCAGGATTTCCTCGTATATCTCGATAAGAATAATGCAGATCTGAATAGTCAAGACCGATCAGTACATCGACTGTAGGACGCTGACCAAGATTTGGAAATTGAATTCCTGCGAGATGCTCCCATTTTCTAGCATGCTGCTTCCAGTTAATTGGTTGCATATTTCCAGTTACACGATTGGTAGTAAATGCAGTAATTGTCGTATCAGTTTGACCATTAAGACTTTGAAGTCCAACTTCAATAGGCATTGTTTCAAATGATTCAACATTGTCATTTAACACATTTACTGTCACTTTTTGAACCTGTCCCTGAAGTCCTAATTCAGCCGCAACATCGGCATTAATGTACGTTTTCGTGCTGGCATCATCAAGTAAAGCATTGACCTTAACTCTACGATTTCCGTTTTTCAATATAACGGGTACAGTTCTCAATGATACAAAATTAGCTTTCTTGTCTCGGCCTACCATTGTACGATCTTTTCTCTCCCCCTCAGAAGAGGTGTGATTCATTTCCGGTTTATCAATAGTACTATTAGTCTCAAGCTGCACTTCCGGTTTCACCGTTCGTCTTGGTTCATCAGATATTAGTCTTTCATAATTCCGACCCCTATGCAAGAGTCTGTGATGCACTTTTTTACACCCACTTAGATTACATACTCTGCTTCTCTGACACTGCTTTCCGAAGTGATCATGTCCCAAACATCGATAACATAATTGAAATGGTTTGGCTGTATCCCACCTTTTCTGAACTGTTAGTTTCCGAAATTCATCGCATCTCCAAATTCCGTGCCGCTTGTTACAAAATTTACACAATTGGTGTACTATGTCTTTGTTTTCCGTTTTAGCTACATTTTGCGGCTCGCTAAAAAATGTTCTTAAACCATCTCTTCGGTTGCCTTTGTTTTCCGTTTTAGCTACATTTTGCGGCTCGCTAAAAAATGTTCTTAAACCATCTCTTCGGTTGCCTTTGACTTTCGCTGGGTATTAGTATTCGTACTTAATCCATGGATTGTTTCGGATGCTATTGTTTGAAATTCTGATTCCTGCAATATCCATTCTCTAAGATATTCAACTGACTCTATTTTTGCTTTTTCGAAAATCCAGCGATGATACCTGGACAACATAGATTCGGTCATCTTGCGCTGAAGTTTATTATACAAAGACCCATTTTTTAATTCATCTAAACGACCAGCTTCTTTCAAATTCACAACGGCTATATCAAGTAAATCAGGAAACTTTTCAATGTCTCTAGCTTCCCCATCTCTCATCGGTTTAAAGTTCTCTAATTCCTCAATGTATAAAGCAATTTGTCTTCTATGTCTTCCGTATTTCCTATCTAAACGCTCCTTTGCGGCCTCATAAGCTACTGCTGAATGTCCCAGATTTTCGATAACCTGAAGCGCCTCTCCTTCCAAATATTGTCTCAGTTGTAATAACTTATATTCATTTGTTGCAGGTGCTTTCTCAATGCAAGCTATGAAAGCGGCTTTCCAACTCTGATAATTCCTTTTATTTCCAGAAAATATTGGTATTGAAACTCTTTTTAATTGTTTCCACATATCTGTCCCGATTGTTGACGACCCACTTTCAGGTTTATATTCCGGCACTATTTTCCGATCATTTTGAACACTTAAAGACTGTAATCCTATATCCGTAGTACGTTCTAATTCATTGTCAACTTGTTTTTCTATTTCTTGGTGTTTAATTTTTGCATCATGTTCCGCTTTTAATAAATCTTCACGTTCTTGTTCGAATTGTTCATTCAGTTCTTTCTGACGACGACGAAATTCTTCTTCCAGCTCTATTTGTTTTTGTCTAATTATTTGTTCTTTCTTTTTTACTTCTTCTCTAAGTTGTTCCTCATATTCATCTATTTCCTGATGCTTGATGGACGAGCTCGCACTTGATGATTCGCTATTTATTTCGTCTAATTATGCTTGGCAGCGTTGCTCAGCAGTTTCGTATTCCGTAATTATTTTTTCCATTTCGTCGTTGGTCTTTTTGACATTTTCTTCATCGTTTTGCTGGCTATATTCCTTTGATAATATTTCCAGTGAATTCACAATACGTTCTTGTGCATCGTTTAGTTTATATCTCTGTGTTTTTAGCTCAGTTCTACTAGGTAAATCTTCCAACAATTGTAACAGCTGATTTTTTACTCTTGTAAATGCCGCTTTTGCATTAGATTTTTCTCTTTTCAATGTTTCTACAGTGTGCAACGAATCCAATTCGTCTTCTTTCGATTCTGCCATTTTATTGCCAATACCCACGCTCTGCTACCAGAAAACTGTTGCGGAGTTAAACCATAAAGTTGCAGTGGAATTGTTCGATTTTAACGATGTATAGCAAACGATATAAATCCCTATGCACATTTAATATACAATATTTACAGTCAATTTTCACAATTTCAAAACGTCGTTTACCATTCGATTACGATAACCAAAGTCAACATACTTTTCGATTAACGATTACAAAACAACACTTCTCGATTTAATTACAATACAAAAACTGACCAGGTTCTCTCACTTTCACAGTCTACTATATAATTTCACAGCTATCATTAACCCCAATTTAGATTTAGAACAGAAGCAATAAATGTCATTAATTACTGCAATGCAGGCTACAATTAGAACTTGTGACCTCGATGATGGTATAATAAAAATTAGGAAACCCGTTAACTCTTACAAGTTGTAAATAAAATGTGTTACTTAATTTTACACACGATAATCTTATCTCTAAATCAAAATGTATTACGAAATGAACGATAAAAATAAGTTGTGAAAAGCAAAAATATGTCATTCTAAAATTTAAAACAATTTCTACTCTAGTATATAAAAAAGATTCTAACAACGAAAATATTACGACACTAATTAATCTAAAATTACTATTGTCTTCAAACCATATGGTGATATCATAATTGGATTTTTTTTCAATCCTACACATTTTTCCTGGTACATTTTGATAGTTTCAGTTAAAATACATGTACAATGTACTTACAAAATAATATAAGGCTATAGAAAGCAGTTTTAGCTGAAAATTATAGAGTAAAAACCTGGTAATTTAAGTTATCCCAGAAAAATTATTGACTGCTTAGCATTTTCTGTTAATTTTTCAAATTGTCAATTTGAATTTTATGTTTTAGGGTATTATTTGTTGTGCACCATTAGAAATTCCAAGACTTGAATATCAATATATCATATTTTTGCAAATTTGATGGAATTAGAAGGAATTTCAACTGAAGATCAATATACAAAAACTTATTTTATGTCTTAAACGACATAATTTATGGAGTAAGAACATCAATTAACAAAATTAAGAATGATATGAGCTCATTTTATGGGACGAAAAAAGATGGTGGAGCTAAATCCAACATTTCATAATATTTAGCTATTAAATATACAACTGAGGCATATATATGTGTTAAAATTGCTTATTATGTTACAAATTAGCTTAATAACTGTAATATATAAAGAGAATAGACAAGTCTTTGTATATTACACAATCTGAACTCAATAGCTGTAAATGGATATGTTTTTCATTAAAAATCTTCAAGGGGTACCTTTGCATTTGAACACTTATACTTGCAAATATCAGACAGCCACATACCATATGAGGTTTTTTGGTTTGATATTTTCTAATGAATAGAAATTAGGCCAACAAATGGTCAAAGAAACACTTTTTTTTTGCTCTTTTGGCAAAAAAGGTGAAAATTATCTTTTGTTGTTATCATGTTAAAATTAGCCTAAAATTGTCACAACAGGCCAAGAGTGACATTTTTCATACAAAAATGTTACAAAATGCATTGTTGTGTCAGATTACATGGTCAAAATGCATGTTATGTAATGTTTTGGAATGTTGCACCCAAACACTGGATATACATAGACACTGGGGATTGCAACCCATTTTATGTTTCTTTATGACTATATAATTATTGGGAATATGTTATTGAATGTGCTTTTGCAGTAGAAGGGCATATAATATTGAAAATATGGTTGATATTAAGAAATTAAAAAAATTATCATTCGGCAGTTTGTCGACATCAAATATAGAATATGGTGATATCATAATTGGATTTGTTTTCAATCCTACACATTTTTCCTGGTACATTTTGATAGTTTCAGTTAAAATACATGTACAATGTACTTACAAAATAATATAAGGCTATAGAAAGCAGTTTTAATTGAAAATTCAGTAGTAAAAACCTAGTAATTTAAGTGATCCCAGAAAAATAATTTTGACTCCTTTGCATTTTCTGTTAATTTTTCAAATTGTCAATTTGAATTTCATGTTTTGGGTATTATTTGGCTGTAACAGTACATTTGAACATCCAGCTTACTTAAACAGTGAACAAAAACAATGTGGAAGCATATATTTATTGAGTTTTGGGGGAAATAATAGTTGTGCACCATCAGAAATTCCAACACTTGAATATCAATATATCATATTTTTGCAAATTTGAAGGAATTAGAAGGAATTCCACCTAAAGATATATATACAAAAACTTATTTTATGTCTTAAATGACATAATTTATGGGATAAAAACTTAAATTAACAAAATTAAGAATGATATGAGCTCATTTTATGGGACAAAAAAAAAGGGGGGGCTAAATGCAAACATTTCATAGTATTTAGCTATTAAATATACAACTGAGGCATATATGTGTGTTAAAATTGCTTATTATGTTAGTAATTAGATTAATAACTGTTATATATAAAGAAAATAGATAAGTCTTGGTATATTACACAATCTGAACTCAACAGCTGTAAATGGAGATTTTTTCATTAAAAATCTTCAGGGGGGTACCTTTGCATTTGAACACCCACACTTGCAAATATCAGACAGCCACATACCTTATGAGTTTTTTGGGGGATTGATATTGTCTAATGAATATAAATTAGGTCAACAAATAGTGAAAGAAACAAGTTTTTTTGCTCTTTAGGCAAAAAACGTCAAAATTATCTTTTGTTGCTATCATGTTCAAATTAGCCTAAACATGTCACTATAGACACAGAGTGACATTTTTCATATAAAAATTTTACAAAATGCATTGTGGTGTCAGATTACATTGTCAAAATGCATGTTATGTAATATTTTGTAATATTGCTCCCAAACACTGGATATACATAGACACTGGGGATTGCAACTCATTTTATTTTTGTTGATGACTATATAATTTTTGGGAATATGTTATTGAATGTGTTTTTGCACTACAAGGGCATATAATATTGAAAATATGGTTGATATTAGGAAATTAAAAAAATCATCATTCGGCAGTTTGTCGACATCAAATATAGAATATGGTGATATCATAAATGGATTTTTTTCAATCCTACACATTTTTCCTGGTACATTTTGATAGTTTTAGTTAAAATACATGTACAATGTACTTACAAAATAATATAAGGCTATGGAAAGCAGCTTTAATTCAAAATTATGAAGTAAAAACCTGGTAATTTAAGTGATCCCAGAAAAATTATGTTTACTGCTTTGCATTTTCTGTTAATTTTTCAAATTGTCAATTTGAATTTCATGTTTTAGGATACTATTTGGCTGTAACAGTATATTTGAACATCCAGCTTACTTAAACAGTGAACAAAAAACAATGTGGAAGCATATATTTATTGAATTTTGGGGGAAATTATAGTTGTGCACCATCAGAAATTCCAACACTTGAATATCAATAAATCATATTTTTGCAAATTTAATGGAATTAGAAGGAATTTCAACTAAAGATCAATATACAAATACTCATTTTATGTCTTAAACGACATAATTTATGGGGTCAGAACATGAATTAACAAAATTAAGAATGATATGAGCTCATTTTATGGGACGAAAACAGATGGTGGAGCTAAATCCAACATTTCATAATATTTAGCTATTAAATATACTACTGAGGCGTATATATGTGTTAAAATTGCTTATTATGTTAGAAATTAGCTTAATAACTGTAATATATAAAGAGAATAGAAAAGTCTTTGTATATTACACAATCTGAACTCAATAGCTGTAAATGGAGATTTTTTTCATTAAAAATGATCAAGGGGTACCTTTGCATTTGAACACTTATACTTGCAAATATCAGACAGCCAAATACCATATGAGGTTTTTTGGTTTGATATTTTCTAATGAATAGAAATTAGGCCAACAAATGGTGAAAGAAACAAGTTTTTTTGCTCTTTAGGTAAAAAACGTCAAAATTATCTTTTGTTGCTATCATGTTCAAATTAGCCTAAGAATGTCACTACAGACACAGAGTGACATTTTTCATACAAAAATGTTACAAAATGCATTGTGGTGTCAGATTACATGGTCAAAATGCATGTTATGTAATATTTTGTAATATTGCTCCCAAACACTGGATATACATAGACACTGGGGATTGCAACTCATTTTATTTTTGTTTATGACTATATAATTATTGGGAATATGTTATTGGATGTGTTTTTGCACTACAAGGGCATATAATATTGAAAATATGGTTGATATTAGGAAATTAAAAAATTCATCATTCGGCAGTTTGTCGACATCAAATATAGAATATGGTGATATCATAAATGGATTTTTTTTCAATCCTACACATTTTTCCTGGTACATTTTGATAGTTTCAGTTAAAATACATGTACAATGTACTTACAAAATAATATAAGGCTATGGAAAGCAGCTTTAATTCAAAATTATGTAGTAAAAACCTGGTAATTTAAGTGATCCCAGAAAAATTATTTTGACTCCTTTGCATTTTCTGTTAATTTTTCAAATTGTCAATTTGAATTTCATGTTTTATGGTATCATTTGGCTGTAACAGTACATTTGAACATCCAGCTTACTTAAACAGTGAGAAAAAAACAATGTGGAAGTATATATTTATTGAGTTTTGGGGGAAATTATTGTTGTGCACCATCAAAAATTTCAACACTTGAATATCAATAAATCATATTTTTGCAAATTTGATGGAGTTAGAAGGAATTTCACCTAAAGATATATATACAAAAACTTATTTTATGTCTTAAACGACATAATGTATGGGGTAAAAACATGAATTAACCAAATTATGAATGATATGAGCTCATTTTATTGGACAAAAAAAAGGGGGAGAGGGGCTAAATGCAAACATTTCATAGTATTTAGCTATTAAATATACAACTGAGGCATATATATGTGTTTAAATTACTTATTATGTTAGAAATTAGGTTAATAACTGTAATATATAAAGAGAATAGACAAGTCTTGGTATATTACACAATCTGAACTCAATAGCTGTAAATGGAGATTGTTTTCATTAAAAATCTTCAAGGGGGTACCTTTGCATTTGAACACATATACTTGCAAATATCAGACAGCCACATACCATATGAGGTTTTTTGGGTTGATATTTTCTAATGAATAGAAATTAGGCCAACAAATGGTGAAAGAAACAAGTTGTTTTGCTCTTTAGGCAAAAAACGTCAAAATTTTCTTTTGTTGCTATCATGTTCAAATTAGCCTAAAAATGTCACTACAGACACAGAGTGACATTTTCCATACACAAATGTTACAAAATGCTTTGTGTTGTCAGATTACATGGTAAAAATTCATGTTATGTAATATTTTGTAATATTGCTCCCAAACACTGGATATACATGGACACTGGGGATTGCAACTCATTTTATTTTTGTTTATGAATATATAATTATTGGGAATATGTTATTGAATGTTTTTTTGCAGTACAAGGGCATATAATATTGAAAATATGGTTGATATTAAGAAATTAAAAAATTCATCATTCGGCAGTTTGTCGACAACAAATATAGAATATGGTGATATCATAATTGGATTTTTTTTCAATCCTACACATTTTTCCTAGTACATTTTGATAGTTTCAGTTAAAATACATGTACAATGTACCTACAAAATAATATAAGGCTATAGAAAGCAGCTTTAATTGAAAATTATATAGTAAAAACCTGGTAATTTAAGTGATTCCAGAAAAAATATTTTTACTGCTTTGCATTTTCTGTTAATTTTTCAAATTGTCAATTTCAATTTCATGTTTTAGGGTATTATTTGGCTGTAACAGTACATTTGAACATCCAGCTTTCTAAAACAGTCAACAAAAAACAATGTGGAAGCATATATTTATTGCGTTTTGGGGGAAATAAAAGTTGTGCACCATCAGAAATTCCAAGACTTGAATATCAATAAACCATATTTTTGCAAATTTGATGGAATTAGAAGGAATTTCACCTAAAGATATATATACAAAAACTTATTTTTTGTCTTAAACGACATAATTTATGTGAAAAAAAATAAATTAACAAAATTAAGAATGATATGAGCTCATTTTGTGGGGGAATAAAATGGGGGGGGGGGGCTAAATGGAAACATTTCATAGTATTTAGCTATTGAAAATATGGTTGATATTAAGAAATTTTAAAAATTCATCATTCGGCAATTTGTCGACATCAAATGTAGAATATGGTGACATCATAATTGGATTTTTTTTCAATCCTACACATTTTCCTGGTAAATTTTGATAGTTTCAGTTAGACTACATGTACAATGTACTAACAAAATAATATAAGTCTATAGAAAGCAGTTTTAGCTGAACATTATAGAGTAAAGACCTGGTAATTTAAGTTATCCCAGAAAAATTATTGACTGCTTAGCATTTTCTGTTAATTTTTCAAATTGTCAATTTCAATTTCATGTTTTAGGGTATTATTTGGCTGTAACAGTACATTTGAAAATCTAGCTTACATAAACAGTGAGAAAAACAATGTGGAAGTATATATTTATTGAGTTTTTGGGGGAAATTATTGTTGTGCACCATCAGAAATTCCAAGATTTGAATATCAATATATCATATATTTGCAAATTTGATGGAATTAGAAGAAATTTCAACGAAAGATCAATATACAAAACATTATTGTATGTCTTAAAAGACATAATTTATGGGGTAAGAACATGAATTAACAAAATTAAGAATGATATGAGCTCATTTTATGGGACGAAAAAAGATGGTGGAGCTAAATCCAACATTTCATAATATTTAGTTATTAAATATACAACTGAGGCATATATATGTGTTAAATTTGCTTATTATGTTAGAAATTAGCTTAATAACTGTAATATATAAAGAGAAAAGATAAGTCTTGGTATATTACACAATCTGAACACAACAGCTGTAAATGGAGATTGTTTTCATTAAAAATCTTCAAGGGGGTACCTTTGTATTTGAACACCTATACTTGCAAATATCAGACAGCCACATACCATATGAGTTTTTTTTGGGGGGATTGATATTGTCTAGTGAATAGAAATTAGGCCAACAAATGGTCAAAGAAACACCTTTTTTTTGCTCTTTTGGCAAAAAACATCAAAATTATCTTTTCTTGTTATCATTTTAAAATTAGCCTAAAATTGTCACAACAGACCAACAGTGACATTGTTTATACAACAATGTTACAAAATGCATTGTGGTGTCAGATTACATGGTCAAATGCATGTTATGTAATATTTTGGAATATTGCTCCCAAACACTGGATATACATGAACACTGAGGATTGCAACTCATTTTATTTTTGTTTATGACTATATAATTATTGGGAATATGTTATTGAATGTGCTTTTGCAATAGAAGGACATATAATATTGAAAATATGGTTGATATTATGAATTAAAAACAAAATTCATCATTCGGCAGTTTGTCGACATCAAATATAGAATATGGTGATATCATAATTGTATTTTTTTCAATCCTACACAATTTTCCTGGTACATTTTGATAGTTTCAGTTAAAATACATGTACAATGTACTTACAAAATAATATAAGGCTATAGAAAGCAGTTTTAATTGAAAATTATGTAGTAAAAACCTGGTAATTTAAGTTATCCCAGAAAAATTATTGACTGCTAAGTATTTTCTGTTAATTTTTCAAATTGTCAATTTCAATTTCATGTTTTAGGGTATTATTTGGCTGTAACAGTACATTTGAACATCCAGCTTACATAAACAGCGAGAAAAACAATGTGGAAGTATATATTTATTGAGTTTTTGGGGGAAATTATTGTTGTGCACCATCAGAAATTCCAAGACTTGAATATCAATATATCTTATTTTTGCAAATTTTATGGAATTAGAAGGAATTTCTACTAAAGATCAATATAGAAAAATTATTGTATATCTTAAACGACATAATTTATGGGGTAAGAACATGAATTAACAAAATTAAGAATGATATGAGCTCATTTTATGGCACGAAAAAAGATGGTGGAGCTAAATCCAACATTTCATAATGTTTAGCTATTAAATATACACCTGAGGCATATATATGTGTTAAAATTGCTTATTATGTTAGAAATTAGCTTAATAACTGTAATATATAAAGAGAATAGATAAGTCTTGGTATATTACACAATCTGAACTCAACAGCTGTAAATGGAGATTGTTTTCATTAAAAATCTTCAAGGGGGTACCTTTGTATTTGAACACCTATACTTGCAAATATCAGACAGCCACATACCATATGAGTTTTTTTTGGGGGGATTGATATTGTCTAGTGAATAGAAATTAGGCCAACAAATGGTCAAAGAAACACCTTTTTTTTGCTCTTTTGGCAAAAAACATCAAAATTATCTTTTCTTGTTATCATGTTAAAATTAGCCTAAAATTGTCACAACAGACCAGCAGTGACATTTTTCATACAACAATGTTACAAAATGCATTGTGGTGTCAGATTACATGGTCAAATGCATGTTATGTAATATTTTGGAATATTGCTCCCAAACACTGGATATACATGAACACTGAGGATTGCAACTCATTTTATTTTTGTTTATGACTATATAATTATTGGGAATATGTTATTGAATGTGCTTTTGCAATAGAAGGACATATAATATTAAAAATATGGTTGATATTATGAATTAAAAACAAAATTCATCATTCGGCAGTTTGTGCACTTCAAAGATAGAATATGGTGATATCATAATTGGATTTTTTTCAATCCTACACATTTTTCCTGGTACATTTTGATAGTTTCAGTTAAAATACATGTACAATGTACTTACAAAATAATATAAAGCTATAGCAAGCAGTTTTAATTGAAAATTATGTAGTAAAACCCTGGTAATTTAAGTGATCCCAGAAAAAATTATTTTGACTGCTTAGCATTTTCTGTTAATTTTCAAATTTTCAATTTAAATTTCATGTTTTAGAGTATTATTTTGCTGTAAGAGAACATTTGAACATCCAGTTTACTTAAACAGTGAAAAAAACAATGTCGAAGCATATATTTATTGAGTGTTGGGGGAAATTATAGTTGTGCACCATCAGAAATTCCAACACTTGAATATCAATATATCATATTTTTGCAAATTTGATGGAATTAGAAGGAATTTCAACTAAAGATCAATATACAAAAACTTATTTTATGTCTTAAACGACATAATTTATGGGGTAAGAACATGAATTAACAAAATTAAGAATGATATGAGCTCATTTTATGGGATGAAAAAAGATGGTGGAGCTAAATCCAAGATTTCATAATATACAGCTATTAAATATACAACTGAGGCATATATATGTGTTAAAATTGCTTATTATGTTAGAAATTAGCTTAATAACTGTAATATATAAAGAGAATAGACAAGTCTTTGTATATTACACAATCTGAACTCAATAGCTGTAAATGGAGATTGTTTTCATTAAAAATCTTCAAGGGGGTACCTTTGCATTTGAACACCTATACTTGCGAATATCAGACAGCCACATTCCATGTGAGGTTTTATGGGTTGATATTTTCTAATGAATAGAAATTAGGCGAACAAATGGTGAAAGAAACAAGTTTTTTTCTCTTTAGGCAAAAAACGTCAAAATTATCTTTTGTTGCTATCATGTTCAAATTAGCCAAAAAATGTCACTACAGACACATAGTGATATTTTTCATGCACAAATGTTACAAAATGCGTTGTGGTGTCAGATTACATGGTCAAAATGCATGTTATGTAATATTTTGTAATATTGCTCCCAAACACTGGATATACATGGACACTGGGGATTGCAACTCATTTTATTTTTGTTTATGACTATATAATTATTGGGAATATGTTATTGAATGTGTTTTTGCAGTAGAAGAGCATATAATATTGAAAATATGGTTGATATTAAGAAATAAAAAAATTCATCATTCGGCAGTTTGTCGACTTCAAATATAGAATATGGTGATATCATAATTGGATTTTTTTCAATCCTACACATTTTTCCTGGTACATTTTGATAGTTTCAGTTAAAATACATGTACAATGTACTTACAAAATAATATAAAGCTATAGCAAGCAGTTTTAATTGAAAATTATGTAGTAAACCCTGGTAATTTAAGTGATCCCAGAAAAATTATTTTGACTGCTTAGCATTTTCTGTTAATTCTCAAATTGTCAATTTAAATTTCATGTTTTAGAGTATTATTTTGCTGTAACAGAACATTTGAACATCCAGTTTACCTAAACAGTGAAAAAAAAACAATGTCGAAGCATATATTTATTGAGTTTTGGGGGAAATTATAGTTGTGCACCATCAGAAATTCCAACACTTGAATATCAATAAATCATATTTTTGCAAATTTGATGGAATTAGCAGGAATTTCAACTACAGATCTATGTACAAAAACATATTTTATGTCTTATACGACATAATGTATGGGGTACGAACATAAATTAACAAAATTAAGAATGATATGAGCTCATTTTATGGGACGAAAAAAGGAGGTTGGGCTATATCCAACATTTCATAGTATTTAGCTATTAAATATAAAACTGAGGCATGTATATGTGTTAAAATTGCTTATTATGTTAGAAATTAGCTTAATAACTGTTATGTATAAAGAGAATAGACAAGTCTTTGAATATTACACAATCTGAACTCAATAGCTGTAAATGGAGATTTTTTTCATTAAAAATCTTCAAGGGGGTACCTTTGCATTTGAACACCAATACTTGTAAATATCAGACAGCCACATACCTTATGAGATGTTTTTTTAGATTGATATTGTCTAATGAATAGAAATTAGGCCAACAAATGGTGAAAGAAACAAGTTTTTTGCTCTTTAGGCAAAAAACGTCAAAATTTTCTTGTGTTGTTATCATGTTCAAATTAGCCTAAAATGTCACTACAGACACAAAGTGACATTTTTCATACAAAAATGTTACAAAATGCATTGTGGTGTCAGATTACATGGTCAAAATGCATGTTGTGTAATATTTTGTAATATTGCTCCCAAACACTGGATATACATGGACACTGGGGATTGCAACTTATTTTATTTTTGTTGATGACTATATAATTATTGGGAATATGTTATTGAATGTGCTTTTGCAGTAGAAGGGCATATAATATTGAAAATATGGTTGATATTATGAATTAAAAACAAAATTCATCATTCGGCAGTTTGTCCACTTCAAAGATAGAATATGGTGAAATCGTAATTGGATTTTTTTCAATCCTACACATTTTTCCTGGTACATTTTGATAGTTTCAGTTAGAATACATGTACAATGTACTTACAAAATAATATAAGCTATGGAAAACAGTTTTTACTGAAAATTATATAGTAAAAACCTGGTAATTTAAGTGATCCCAGAAAAATTATTTTGACTGCTTAGCATTTTCTGTTAATTTTCAAATTGTCAATTTAAATTTCATGTTTTAGAGTATTATTTTGCTGTAACAGAAAATTTGAACATCCAGTTTACTTAAACATTGAAATAAAAACAATGTGGAATCATATATTTATTGAGTTTTGGAGGAAATTATAGTTGTGCACCATCAGAAATTCCAACACTTGAATATCAATAAATCATATTTTTCGAAATTTGATGGAATTAGAAGGAATTTCAACTAAAGATCTACATGTATATACAAAAACTTATTTTATGTCTTAAACGACATAATTTATGCGGTAAAACATGAATTAACCAAATTAAGAATGATATCAGATCATTTTATGGGATGAATAAAAGAGGGGGCTTTATGCAAACATTTCATAGTATTTAGCTATTAAATAAACAACTGACGCATATATATGTGTTAAAATTGCTTATTATCTTAGAAATTAGCTTAATAACTGTAATATATAAGAGAATAGATAAGTCTAGGTATATTACACAAGCTGATCTCAAGAGCTGTAAATGGAGATCTTTCCATTAAAAATCTTCAAGGGGTTACCTTTGCATTTGAACACTTTTACTTGCAAATATCAGACAGCCACATACCTTATGGGGTTTTTTGGGTTGATATTGTCTAATGAATAGAAATTAGGCCAACAAATGGTGACAGAAACAGGTTTTTTTGCTCTTTAGGCAAAACACGTAAAAATTATCTTTTGTTGCTATCATGTTCAAATTAGCCTAAAAATGTCATTACAGACACAGAGTGACATTTTTCATACAAAATTATTACAAAATGCATTGTGGTGTCAGATTACATGGTCAAAATGCATGTTATGTAATATTTTGGAATATTGCTCCCAAGCACTGGATATACATGGACACTGGGTATTGCAACTCATTTTATTTTTGTTTATGACTATATAAGTATTAAGAATATGTTATTGAATGTGTTTTGTCAGTAGAAGGGCATATAATATTGAAAATATAATTGACATTAAGAAATAACAAAATTTCATCATTCGGCAGTTTGTCGACTTCAAATATAGAATATGGTGATATCATAATTGGATTTTTTTCAATCCTACACATTTTTCCTGGTAAATTTTGATAGTTTCAGCTAGAATACATGTACAATGTACTTACAAATAATATAAGCTATAGAAAACAGTTTTAACTGTAAATTATATAGTAAAAACCTGGTAATTTAAGTTATCCCAGAAAAATTATTTTGAAGTACATTTAAACATCCAGATTACTTAAACGGTGAAAACAAAACAAGTGAAAGCATATATTTATTGACTTTTGGGGGAAATAAAAGTTGTGCACCATCAGAAATTCCAAGACTTGAATATCAATAAATCATATTTTTGCAAATTTGATGGAATTAGAAGGACTTTCAACTAAAGATATATATACAAAAACTTATTTTATGTCTTAAACGACATAATTTATGGGATAAAAACATGAATTAACAAAATTAAGAATGATATGAGCTCATTTTATGGGACAAAAAAAGAGGGGGGCTAAAGCAAACATTTCATAGTATTTAGCTATTAAATATACAACTGAGGCATATATATGTGTTAGAATTGCTTATTATGTTAGAAATTAGCTTAATAACTGTAATATATAAAGAGAATAGATAAGTCTTGGTATATTACACAATCTGAACTCAACAGCTGTAAATGGAGATGAGTTTTTTTGGGGATTGATATTGTCTAATGAATAGAAATTAGGTCAACAAATATTGAAAGAAACAAGTGTTTTGCTCTTTAGGCAAAAAACCTCAAAATTTTCTTTTGTTGCTATCATGTTCAAATTAGCCTAAGAATGTCACTACAGACACAGAGTGACATTTTTCATACAAAAATGATAGAAAATGCATTGTGGTGTCAGATTACATGGTCAAAATGCATGTTATGTAATATTTTGTAATATTGCTCCCAAACACTGGATATACATGGACACTG